>JAODAL010005297.1:0-145520 GCA_025379985.1 Phyllomedusa bahiana
GGATATCTCTATTACACGGCGGGATGGCTTATAGACAGGCGGTAGTCTCTAAGACAGGCTGGATGATCTCTATGACACGGGGTGGTCTCTATAGCACGGCTGGATGGTCTCTAAGACAGGGCTGGATGGTTCAAATAAACGCCTGGATGACTCATAGACATGGCTGGTGACCCCATAACAGGCTGCTGATGAGCAAGAAGGGGCTATAGATTAATGTTGTTGTTATTTTTTTCTCATATCATTTTATTTTTTTTTGGGTGGAGCTGAATGAGATTTTGTTTTCCCCAACAAGACAGTTTCATTACCACTGTGTTTGATAGAATTATTTTTTGACATTTTCTGTTCTTTGTTTTTGTAAAAGGAAAACAAAAGATTCAATAATTACTGTTTTTTTCTTTTGGAGTCACTGTGCAGGGGAAAAAATGTGATGGTTTAAAACTTAAGGGCGTTATAGATTATATCAATTAAGGGGATTTTTTCTAACTCAAAAGGCCGCTGTTCCTCACCCTATATAACAAACAGGGACATATGAAAAGGTTGGCCAAAATGAGGGGAATTTTTATGACCTGGAGCCCCAAACATGGGTGAGGAAGGACAACTGAAAATATTTACGGTTAAATGAGGATCAGCACATTAAAAATACCCATATATGAATAATTAATGTCACTACAAATTTTTTTTGTATTTGTTTTTACAACTTTCATTAAAATGCAGAAATCTTCATTTTATAAGAAATATCGGGGTCCTCCGGGAAATCCTGAAGAAGCAAACCCGAGATATCTTATAGCAAAATTTAAAAAATGTTTTCAAGTGAAGCCCAGGTTTTTATTTATTAAATTTTTTTTCTATTATCATTCATCCAAAAAAAAAGGATCCTGTGTATTTTTACATTACAACCCTAAGGACCCATTTTACACGGAATGGGCCGGTTTTTTCCGTTTAGTTCCCCGGGACCCCGGCCCCGGGGGGGGGCCCTTCCCAATTTACATGAAGATTCCGTCCGAACCCGGGGGGAAAATTCATGGGACAAGTAACGGGCGGCCGGGCCCGGGGGGGAAAAAACCCCTGCAGTGTGGCCCGCTAACTGTTTTTTTTAAGCCCCGTTTTTTCCATACGCCTTTTTAGCGTCTGAAAAACCGCAAACCGTCTGAATAACTGGCCGCAAACCCGTGCCGTGGGGACATGCCTTCATTGACGTCCCTACAGCTTACAGAAGAGGATGGGATTTCCCAGAAACAGAACTTTGAGCTGCAGAAAAAGTCAGAGGAACCTAGATTCTGAAGCAGGGAAAGGGGTACAAGTTCAACGTAATTTTGGGGGTTTTTTACTGATGAAGAAAAAAAAAACCCCGGTTTCCCTAGGAAGATATATACACTGGAAACTTTTAAAAATTTTAAAATTTTGGGTATTAATAAACCCGATTCCTGAGAAATGCATTTCAGAGAGAAAGCCCCTCAGAGCTGTAAGGAAAAAATTTTTAATTTAAGACGGGGGAGAAGGAAAAAATTTATTAAATTGAAAAGAAAACTTTCCCAAAATTTTTTGTTCCCGATGGATCCATATGTAATTCTATCAGCCGTCCCTTAAAAAAAAACCCAAATAGTCTGGGAAAAATTCGATTTTCACTTCTTGAAAAAGTTAAAAAAGGGGTATTTCTTTTCTTACTTTTGATCCATATATTCAGCTCGTCTCTATAGGATACAAATAGTGACGGAGCTCCTCAAATCCTGGCCCACACATGCTTGGGAAAAACCCTCCTGTCAGGCAGCTACTGTCAGTCCCTTCCATGCCTAGTAATCACACATACTCACTGCTGAGCGAGTGTTCATCCCCAGGTGCTGTCATTCTACTCCCGTCCTCTGTACTTCTTAGTAATCACACACACTCACTGCTGAGCGAGTGATTTAATCGCATGGTGTGTATTTTCCTTCTGTCCTTTGTACTCCTTAGTAATCACACACAATCTGTGCTGAGCGAGTGTGCAACCCGCAGGTGCTGTCATTCTACTCCTGACCCTTGTACTCTTTAGTAATCATGCACACTCACTGCTGAGCGATTGACATCAACCCAGTGTGCTGTTTCTTCTCTGGACCTCTGTATCCTCCTATCGTAATCACACACACTCACTGCTGAGCGAGTGTGCAACCCCAGGTTCTGTCATTCTACTCTTTAGTAATTAGTCAAACAATGCAAAAAAACATTTTTTAATCCCTCCCACAACAACAACCCCCCCCCACTGCTCCCCCGAGGAAAAATTTAAGTATCTCAGGTATTGTGCATAAACCTTCATTAGTGTTTTAATAACTTTTGTTACTCTTTCTTATGTGTTAAAGGGTCATGGTTTTGACCCGTGTCTTAATTCACCCTAGGATACCCTAAAAAAACAGCTTTATTTATGATTCCAATTTGTTTCTTACCTCTTAGTTACCTTGATTGGGGATTTACTCATCAATGCGAAGGATTGATTTTAAGATTTTTGTTGTGGCCCCCTGCAGGCCTTCATTTGAGAGCGTACCCTTCATTTTCATTATAAAATATTGTCAAATGAACCCCAAAGAATATAATATAAACTTAAAAAAGTTTGTTATATTACCTGACTATTACTGAAGCGGTTTTTAGAAACATTTATCTCTAAAGGCTAAAAAAAATATATACATATATATATTTGACTTTTATATTATTCACTCTTATTTTGCTTAACATCTTTGAGTGTTGGGTCAATTTTGATGCCCATATCTAAACTACTGTATGAAAAAGGCCAAAATATGTGATTATTTTTTATATGAACTTTAATACAAATAAAAGATGAAAATTTATATTAATCATTTGAATAGCAATGACTAATAAAATAGTAGCTTTTTCTAGGTCAAAACAAACAAACAAGTCAATCAATCAAGTAAATCAAATAACAGAAATCAAGAATTACTAGTTTTTAGTGCATTAGTATTTAGATGCATGTGTGGCCAAAATGTGACACATTTTGTGTGTTCTTGACAGGAGGTATTTTTTTGCCAGGCTGTGAATGCCACGATGTATTGTGTTGTCTTTCTGTCCTTATTGTAGCGTCAGAATGACACCTCTTTCTTTTGGAATCAGGTGTCTCACTGGGGTTGTGGCCTGTTTGGTTTGTTGTTGAGGCTGGGCTATGTTTGAGGAGAGAATGCTGGTGATCGAATGCTCTTTGTGTTGATGTGGGTGTGGGCGTAAGCCACTTGTTGGGGAGGTGGGAAACTCTGGAGTTGTCGGACCAAGGCTTGCAGGCTGGCGTCTCGGCACAACGTTCCCTTTGGTCAAATGTGCGCCGCTTGACAAGGGATCTTCCTTGTTCATCATAGCAAAACATGACTCCTCTTGTTTTTTTCTTTGAATTCATCTTGGTGATATGTGCGCATGTGGGTCCACAACACAAATGATTGTATGCTTGACACATCAAGGATGTTGGAAAATACATCCTATTGGCCTTCTCCTAGTCTTTCGCCCCTGACAATGTAGGTGGCAGTCAGCTTGTCGGTTGTCGAATTTTCCTTTATTTGTTTTTTTATAGTCCATGGAATGATTTCTGGACTTTTTAGCTCACTTCTTGTGACTACAGCGCATCTTTGTGTAGTGTGGACATCGTACCACATTCAAGTCGTTTTTTGGGGCAGTATGAAACAGCAGTGGGGGTGTCTGTTAAAAACAACTTTGAGGAAAGTGAGAGCCTGTCTTCATCTGCAACAATTAGCGGGATGCTCAGGTTTGTTTTTTTTTCAATGTAGCCCACCATGGGGATTTTTGTCCTGAGAAGTTCTTGATCCAAGGTCATAGATAGGTAAAAAAATTGTCACAGAGTAATGTGTTGCCTGACCTGCCAGTCTGTAGTCAGATCAAGGACTACACGGTTTTCATCCCTTCCCCCCCCCCCCCCTCACCCAATTTTGTTTTTTTTTCAGGGAGTTGCCTGTGTAAATCGTATAGATTCCATGCATAGCCTAGTATTTTGCATCACTGGCTGCACAGATTTTGATTGCGTATTTGCCTGGCTTATTGGCATGTATTGCCGGAAACCCCCGCCCCCCCCCCCCCCCCCCCCCCCCCCCCCCCCCCCCCCCCCCAGGCGGCATTTTCGACGGATAGGGAGAAAACCGTTCGTCTACTGTACACCTCTGGCCCTCGAGATTGAACATCAGTGGAAGGAGCTACCCACCCAGTTCTCCACAAACATCCTGATAGACGAGAAGTTTGTAGATTTTGTTCTGAGTGTCTTCTGTTGTCTATATAATCTGAGGACTCGTGATTTCATTTTAAACTTTTGAAGTGACAATTGTTATTGCCGCGAAAATATTCCTGCCTCGGTGTGCGCTCCCAGAGACTATCAGTGGGCCCTCATTGCTGGATTTTGTACACTCAGCAAGGAGAAGAACTACCAAGTGTAGGCATAAGGTCATCATCATGAAGGTCCATTCACATGTTGCGTGGACTTTTTTCCTTCAAGGGTTTGTATAGCTATAAAGCTTTTTTGTATTGACAATGGCCATAAACAGATCAAATCATGTCTTGATTATGTATGAGCTGATGTTTATCCATTATATCGCAAAGTTGAAATTCAGGGTCCCAAGATTTTCTTTTGTGATCGAAATTTCCAGATCATGCCGTGATTATTTAAGAGTTAAAATATGAGCTTTCATTTATTAAGATCGCCAGCTTTTTGGCCGCTTCTGCTATTTTTGTCGGTCAGCAAATCAGCATCTACAGAATAGAGCAGGGTGAGATGTGTGTGCGACGTCATGGACTGGGCTGTAGATGGTTGCGATTGGCTGGAAAAATCACAGGAACCTCGTTTTACATAGAACTGCGTTTCCTGCTTACAGCTCTGTGTCTGCATAGCGTTTTCATAGGATAGGACCTGCGCTCTGCCTTGTGGCAAACAGCTCAGCGAAATTAGTCTTTTTTGCACAGAGAAACCCCCCTGCCTATTAGCTGTGATCCTTCCAAATTTTAGTTAGATGAGATTTGAGATTTTTATGTAGCTTAGCTAGAGAATTTTAAAGCAGCATCAACCTGCTTGTAAATTCACGGCGAGGGGGGGTGGGGGGGGCCCCCCCCCCTCCCCCTCGGGGGGGCGGGGGGGGGCGGCTCGGGGGGGGGGGGGGGGCGGGGGGGGTGCAATGGGGGGGAGGCACCCGCGAGATCTCGCTGAACACAGACAAGCTCTATCTATAAAGAACACTGGATAAGTTCACCAGACTTAGTGTAGACATATGTTGTGGAATATGTTTAATTAGTTAACAGTTTGCATATTGAAATATTCTTGGATATTGGGCAGACCTGAACTGTTATTGGATACACATCGATTTCTAGTAACTGCTAGGTCTCTTTGTTAGTTGCCAAAACTCCATCTTTTGATTATCGAGTATACAATTTCAGATATGTGCTTCATTTTAATTTTACCCATTTACACCTGTGACTGTTGATATATCCACCTTGCAGTTAAATTACAATCCAGCAATCTTTGCTACTCAGACACAGTGTTTGTTTTGTTGACAAAATACCGTGTATCATACAAAAAACATAACAGTTACGTGTTTTTTGACTTTTGCCGCCACCCAGCAGTGGTTCATTGATCGCAGCTTACACGGTAAATCTTAAAACAGCCCAATTCTATATTCACCACAGCGTGTATTTCGGAAAGGTGCAAAAAATACCGCTTTATGTATACCAAAGTCATAATAGTTACGTGTTCTTTTTTACTTTTGCACACCCAGCCATTGTTTCTTTGACGCAGCTCCACGTAAATCTAATTACGAGACAATTCTATATTCACCACAGGTGAATTAAAGGATGCCCAAAAGAATACCAGTTGTATATTTATACCAAAGATAACAGTTACGTGTTTTTTGACTATTTGCCACAACTTATATATCCCCCCCCCCCCCCAAGCATTGGCTTCATTGTCGCCAGCATCCACGTAATTCATTAAAACAGCCTATTCTATATTCACCACAGGTAATTGAAGGCTGCCAAAAAATACCGTTTATTATACGAAAAATACACAGTTACGTGTTTTTTGACTTTTGCCCGCCACCACCCCCCCCCTAGCCATTGTTCATTGACGCTCAGCATCCACGTTAAATCTATAACAGCCCAATTCAGATATTCACCACAGGTGAATTGGAAAGGTTGCAAAAAAATACCGCTTTATTATACCAAAAACTTAAGATGTTACGTGTTTTTTGACTTTTGCACACCTCACATTGTTCATTGCGCAGCATCCAGTAACATCTTATAACAGCAAATTCTATATTCTACCACAGTGAATATTACCATATCTGGGCATCGTGTCGCAAAAAATGCCGTTTATTTAGAAACATCACAGTTTAGTGTTTTTGACTTTTGCCACACCTTAGCATTGTTCATTGACGCAGCATCCAGCTAAATCTGTAAAACAGCCCAATTCTATATTCACCAAATTTAATTTAAACATCCCTAAAAATAAAAAAATCCCCCCCCCCCCACCCACCACCCTTACCCCCCCGCGCCCAGCCCCCCCCCCCACCCCCCCCCCCCCTCCACAGCCGGCAAAAAATACGATGCTATCATACGAAAACATAACAGTTACGTGTTTTTTGCACTTTTCCACACCCAGCATGGTTCATTGACGCATCATCCACGTAAATCTTAAAAAAGCTATATTTGTATATTTACCAATGGTGAATTGAAAGGTGCCAAAAAATTATACCGTGTATTATTTCCAAACAATAACAGCATTATAATTTACGTGTTTTGTTGACTTTTGCAACCCCATGTTCCGTGTTTCATTGACGCAAGCATCCACTCGTGTAATCTTTACATAACAGCAGATTGCCTATATTCACCCACAGGTGAATTGTAAGGATTCTGATGACTTGTATTACTTGCCACCACTCGATGTGATGCCTATGTCGTGTTGACCCTAATAAGATGTAGACGTATCATTTGACTGTTGTGGATGTTAATTTCAGCTTCTTCTCCAGCCTTGTGTTGGGTGTAATAATGAAGTGTGTTGTTGCTTGCACATAGACTTTATGGTATTCGCTATAATAGGATGTCACTATCGAAGATATAACTCTCTTATCGATGCGGACCCCCGGCGCCTTGAGTATCCCCGTTTTACAGGTCTCTCCCCGACTATCGACTACGCTCGTTCACGATCAGCGATAGCCTACGCCAAATGCTCGCTCAACAACTTGTCTTGATGTCACTTACTCTTCTGTTCACAGCCCACAAACCCTTGTGATCCAGGGGTCATTTTATATGTCATTTGCAGCGATTGCCCCCCTGCCCTATGTACATCTGGATGAGTACTGAGCTCAAATGATCTTGCCACTTTTGGATTTGAATCTTTCGGCGGGAGCCATGCTCTTCCAAGCACCCAGGTGTACGTGACCTACCTCGTCAGACTGATCAGAGACTGATCTGTGTCTTCCGACGTTGATACTCCACATCATCTTCCTCCTTCCTTGAAATCTGTATACATCTGTATACAGGTTGCTCTGCCTGTGTGTAGTCCTTGGAATTCATTATCATCTCAAGATATAATCCAGAATTTGGCCTTGATCTATTCTTCTCCTCATGGTTGCAGGTGGAAACACTGAAGATGTTACTCTGCCAAAGTACCAACTGCCTAAGCCCTGATTTGGCTCATACATGCCTGGCCGACATGTACATAACATCAAGTTGTTGGAGGCATAGAGCTGAGTGTGAGGCTGTTGGCTTTAATATTGTGTTTATGAGTTCAGTTTTTGGGACTTATTATTGTTTTTTAACTCTTATATTAGACCGGGGTCGAATTGACCCAACAACACAAATGTTATAATCTTTAATTAAGAGCATTTACAATTAGTAAAATAGTTTTATTTTATTGTATTTTGTTTTAAAAAATAAGTTTCTGAAAAAGATCAAAAAGTCTTGAGCATATCACAAATGTATGTAGATTTGTCATGCATTTAAAAGCTAAAAGCGTCTGGTCAAGACCCCTATCACTTGAGTAAGGGGTTGAAGAAAGAGTAAATATATATCCCTTATATTTGGTTCAACTGCCTCACGGATTTTAATCTAGCGAGCTCCTATGCCTGAGAGGCAGAAGTGTCTTACCGCCCTGCATTGTAGAATATCATAGACCGCTTGTATTTTAGGTTATATGACTTTCCCGTTATGAACAGAATTTTGACTAGAGATCTCGGGAATGCAGACCCACACCGTGGGGGAAGCATGTGTGAGTGTCAAGCTTCAGGGTCACGATGCTCATGCATTTCAAACAAATTATTTATGCCCACTTTTGAAGACACTAAAAACTGACGTGAGGAAAGCAGAACATGAAACGCCTTCGTGGTAAAACCCATGTAAGTCCCAAAAAAGTAATCTGTCCCATGACACTAGATTGGCATGTCTAAGAAGTTATTGTGAGTCCTTCTGTTCACGCCTGAGGAAGCAGAATCTTGAGATATACTGAAAAATACTTTGTAAAGTGCGACAAGTCGGAGCCTAGACTAATGTTGATATATTTCTGTTGTTATAATTCTAAAATGGCCGAGATAGAGCATGACAAGACTTTGGACTTTAAAGCGATCTATGGCCCTAGCTGAGACATAGCAAGTGCAGTGGGTCGCCTGACCAAATACATGACATCACACTAGGCCATGCCTCTTGCCCCCCCCAAGCATACCCATATTATCACACCCCTTATGTCTGGACAAGAAGGGCCTACAAGTCTAATGAGCAGGGCAGGGAGCCTATGGCTTTCTTCTCCACCATGGTTTTTAACGGTTTTGCCCACGTCACTAAAAATAACCCAAGACAGTTTAAATATGCAAAGCCATCCAAGAATATCCAGGGTTATGCTTTCTGTATTCCTGGGACAAACATTCAGCACCTGGACCCCTATACTTGTGGGGCCCCAGGGCAACTGCCTTGTGTTCCCAATGGAAAAAATGGCCCTGACTGGGACCAATTTTTATATAACTGGATTGGAACAAATCCGCAATTAATACATGGGAGAGGGGTGGTGGGGTGATGGCGAGGAAAAATCTGCAAAAAATCAAAGAAAAAAAATTCTGTTTGGTTGTTCTGTAGATTCTGTGTTGTTGGGGATGTATTACGGCGACTCAATTTACTTTTAATCCTTTCAATTATTCTCATGAAATGTTAGAATTTATTACATGAGGCTACAGACCCTCAGTGATGACTATCACCCATTACCCTGGCATATTCACAATGGCTTTAGCTTGTGTTTAACTTAATTAATTCACTCACTTTCTATAACGTTTGGGTTCTTTCATTCTTTAGACTTTGATTTGTTGCAGGACATTTATAGAGTATTTGCTTATCTGATGGCATCAAAAATACCCTTCACTTACCCGTATATCCTGATTGGACCTGAGACTAGTTCTGGATCCACACACCTCATGATTTATTTTACAGGTCCTGCTGGGAATACCTGTCTCCATCCCAAGCCTGGATCTGCTGGAAAGATAATACCTGCAATGGACAAGTGATGTGTATCTCACATTGCTCTGGGGTACACCACTCATAGATGCATGGTTGGGAACCACACAAGAGTAACCATATGCTGCATTACCACATGTTCATAGGCACGGTGTGAAAGGTAATGAATGAAAAGCGATTGTGCCCCCTAGTCGTCAAGTATCCTAGGGGGACTAATTGTTAAAGAAATTTTAAAAAAAGTTTTAAAAAATAAAAATAAAAAAGTTCAAAACACCCCCCATTTGCCATTTCTACAAATAAAAAAATTTAAATTTTAAAGGGGTTTGTGCTCCAAAGAAAGTTGAGTTATGTTACCTACCAGGCTGATACTCCCCTCTTGAGGCTTGAAAAAAGGGCCGTTGTGTTTCTGTGTATAAAAAAACAAGTACCTCCTCTGTGATGTCATCACTCCACCTCCCCTGCACGTTCCTGATACTCATTCTCAGTAGTTGCGTAAACGCATTGTTTAGCTAATCCACAGGGGACTAACTGTATTGTGCAAAGGAGAGAAGATAAGCTCCGAGCAGGCAGCGTTCTTTCACTTTGTTCTCACAAATACTGATGCAGGGGGGAGGAGGGCTAGCCGGGAAGCCAGGAGCATCTTGTGTGTTTACTCAGTTAATTAAGTACAAAACCAGTGGATTCGCTATACAAAAAGACACGATTCTTTTCTCTTCCAGTCCCTTAAAAGCAGCTTCATGTTCCTTTGCCATCAGATAAGAAGTGCCAAAACTAAGCTGAAGCGCAGACCAGATCAGCTTCTGTCAGCTCCGCTGGTCGTTGTGTAATGTAAACTGTCAGAAAACTAAAGGCATGTAAGGAAGGCTGTTGATTATCTCAGGCATTCACTTTTTTTTAATGACATACATTTAGAAAAGTGATAAAATACCCAATTTGCAGGATCCCACATCAACAATAGATCAAGTCAAAATATCGTGCTATATTCTCAAAATCCAATCTATTAAAAATATACATAATTTATCCGAAGGTAGGGTGCAAAAACAATCTCAACGCCAAAAAAGTGGTTTTTTTTCATGATTAATTGTCCCAAAATGTAAATAAAAGGGATCATAAAGTCTTATGTATCCCAGAGTCCTCTCTCAGGTCCATAGACTGCAAAGCAAAAAAAGGTGTTGGTCACAGAAAATGGCATTTCAGCAAAAATCAGGTGTCAGGTGCAGGCAGTGTGGAGTCTTCTATTATGGGTAATATATATTGATCCTATATACTATATACTTACTACCTCACTTACATAATATATCTTCATAAGCAGATGTTAATGGAAGGATGTTTGAGATGTATCGAAAAGGAATTGTTTACTATGTATATATATAGTTTAAATACCACCTGATTGCTGACGCATCTCTGGCCCAGATGTTACCTCTCTGCTCTCCTGATCCCAGACTATCATCCATATTGTCACGGACCGCGCTGCAGCCCAAGGGTCAGGCTGCGGGCGCGTCCGTTCCCCTGCTGGCTCCCCGGTGCCAGGGGCGAGTTGCCCCGTGGTCCATGTGTCGGGCCGTGGGTGTACTCGCTCCCCGAGGCGCGGGTACTCACTTGACCGCGCTCCTGACTCGTTGCTTGCCTGAGCCCGCCGGCACGCGCGTCCCTGCTCTCTAGGGCGCACGCACCGGCTTCCTCAAATTTAGAGGGCAGCGCGCCGGTAATTGGTGGTTGCCGGCCGCTGACCCTATATAATGGCCCCCTCCTCACGGATGTACCCTGCGGAACTTAAGTGTATGTAGCCTTATCAAGTAAAGCGTTCCTTGTGCCGTTGATTGTCTCTCCGTGTTACGTACGCCTTGCTTGCCGTCCCTCGAATCCATGAACCTCATGCCGCCTGTCCTGACCTTCTGCCTGTCCTCGTCTACGCCTAGTTCATTGAATTGTACCACGCTCACCCTTTGCTACCACCACAAGCAAGTCCACTCCCAGTGGAAGGACCTGTAGATTCTGGCCGCTGCAAGTCCATCCCACTTTGTGGTGGGCTCTGGTGAAAACCGGGTTCTACTTAGACTCCACTCCCTGGTGTGTGCTTTTCTCCATCACTTGTGGTGACCGCACGGAACCCCCACTACCACCAATGTTACACATATCCTCCACTTCTCTTCCCGTCTCCTGAACTAAAGCTGAGGAAAATCTGAATTCATCATCTCCCACCGTCCCACTCCATCCCTCCCATATGATCTCTCTATCACAGTCAATGGCACCTCAAGTCCGGGTGCCTGTGGGATAACCTGTGAGTCCAATTCTTCCTTTCAATCCTATCACATCCAAGCCCTCCCTCTGCCTGCTGCCTCCACCTGAAAATATCTTCATGCATCACTCGTTTCCTCAACTTTGACACTATTTAAATGCTGTCCATGCCCTTGTATCTCCTGCCTGACTATTGCAAACATCATCTCTGTATCGGGCCTCAGTTACAGCACACGAAACAAAACCATATTGAGGCTTATATTTCAAGATGTGCAAAATTAAACGTTTACTAGTGCATATTGACGTATACCTGTATATAACTTTTAGACAATTACAGGCCTGGATACAGTCTTAATCTGTATAATCAATAAGATTAGTGGGCAATACTTAGCTGTTTCAGCTTAATGATAAATCATAGCAAGTCAGCCAAGAGCTGACAGAAGCTACGTCCCAACTACTCCACGCTACCCAGCGAGCGACGTTTCAGGAACACTCAGTTTCCTTACATCAGGCATTCGCAGTGTGGTGTGCGGCTCTGGATTTATGCGGGTAATCTGGAATAACAGGTGAGTATTAACCCTAACATAGACCAAAAACAGGTTAAAAAACAATGGATGGCATAGACATGCAATGCTGAAGCATACATCTAATGTGGCATATTTAACTGTGTATAAATTCTAAATGCAATACATTTTATTTCATAGGAAACTCAACGAAGATTAAACATTTATTGATGAGACCTTTAGGAATTCAAAGCGTCCATTTTTGTGGTCCAGTATGCTTCGCGTTGAATAATTTCAATTTTTTTGTTTGTTCACGTCATTTTTGTTGACTTCTTCGAGGACGCACCATTTCAGGTCGTAACTGTGTGCTTAAATCACGAAAAATGTTTGGCTAGTGTAGTCTGGCCTATCTTTTTATCTTCCTTTCATTAGGTGTCTGTTGTTCTTTTTTGGTCATAATTACTAGGTTGAGCGATTAGGTTGGGCCTCATCGACAGTCGGTTCGATGGTGATAGCTCGGCCTGTCATCGGACAATGATATTCGATGTCTTGATGGTAGATTTTGATCGATGAACCATTAAAGTCTCTATGGAGGCAACTACACCTTCATTCTTACACCAAACAGGGCTGGGGATGATTATTAAAAATCCACAACAGTCAAATGCGATACCTGCTACATCTTAGGCAACCACACCTTGGTTATACAAGCCCACAGAAAAGAAAAACTCCACACACCATTCACTATCCCTGTTCTGCCTGAACCACAGCATGACCCTTAAACTGCATGACCCACAAATTAAAAAGTGCCAGAAGGCATATGATGTGAACCATCATTTACTGAACTGGAATTGAATATCCCTGTCCTGAAGAGCAGACATGAAGCCTCCAAACCTGCATGACCCCCAGATTTAAAAAAAGTTGCCGGAAAAAAATGGAGGTCTTTCAACCACCATTTAGTTTCACTGGAACATAGCTAGCCCTGTCCTGGGCCACAGCATGGGGGTTCCCAAACCTGCATGACCCCCAGATTAAAAAGTGCCGGAAAAAAGGAGTCTTTCAACACCATTTTATTTCACTGGACATTGATATACCTTGTCCTGTGGCCACAGCTCATAAGCCCCTAACCTGCATGACCCCAGATTATAAAGTGCCGGAAAAAAAGGAGGTC
The DNA here is from genome assembly GCA_025379985.1 of Phyllomedusa bahiana. Lineage (NCBI taxonomy): Eukaryota > Metazoa > Chordata > Amphibia > Anura > Hylidae > Phyllomedusa > Phyllomedusa bahiana. Next base: position 13,372 of record JAODAL010005297.1, read on the forward strand.
TTTCAAACCACATTTTAGTTTCACTGGACATAGATTTCCGTCCTGGGCAGAGCATGAGCCTCCCAAAACCTGCATGACCCCTTATTTAAAAAGTGACGGAAAAAAAGGAGTCTTTTACAAACCACCATTTTATTTTCACTGGATATACTGTCCCTGTCCTGGGTTAGTGCTTGCCCCTCCAGTATGAGTGCGGACCATTTGAGCTTCATTGGAAATACTGGTGGTTACGCTTCCTGTTCCACCCAGGTTGCCTTTTTCATGGGCTATTCTTTTTTAAATTTTAGTCAGAAGTGACTGGAGGAAATTGTCTCTGTTACTTTGTTCTCTGTCCATGCTCCATACTTCCATGTCCTCTGAATAACCTACATCTGGTCTAGTTTTCCTGTACCTCCCTTGTACAAATTCAGAGGAATTTTTTTTTCCACGCATATTTTGCTACATGCAAGTTTTTTAGTAGTTTAATTCTAGATAAACACATTTTTTGAAAATAGGATGGAAATCCCACCATGTCTTTGATTCTCATTTTTATAATTTGTATTAAATGGGTTGTCTCATAACTGGAGATTGCTAGCTATCGTTAAAGTGCTTCAAAAAATCTAGTACTTTTGCAATATTGTGTCCATTAACAGTTCCTGCTATTCCGTGATTTTGACAGCACACATCACCCTTGTGCCACTCTGGACCAATTCGTCGTGATGAATACAAATGTCTGTTAGATATAACAACTAGATTTTTTTTATATACATAGGACCTGTATAGTATAGCTTGACATGTCAAGTGTTTTTAAATATGCCCCCAAAAATTTCAAAAGCTTGAACCTTGAGCTTACTTATTGGACAATTGTGAAAGAACAAATGTATTGTTAGAAAACAACATTTTTTCATTTTGAAATAGGTCCTGTAGTTTAGCTGCATGTCACAGCAAAATGTCCCCTCAAAAAATTCAAAGCATGTACCCTTGTGCCACTTTGGACAATTGTGAAGAACAAATTGCTCTGTTAGAAGAATCACAACAATTTTTTTATAATGAGGACATGTAGTATTGCTGCATTTTCCAAAGCTAGACATGATCCCAAAAAATTTATAATGAATTGACTTCTCAGCCCACTGTTTAAAAATTCAGTGAGCGAGAAATGCCACTTAAGAAGCCACGTTTCTGTTCCAAAGGACCGATGATTAATGCTGTATCTCACGCAACATGACCCCCAAAAAAAATTATTAAAATATCGCAAGGTGGCATCTATCAACAAATCTGAGATTGGTGCATAAAAGTGCAAAAAAACTCGATCTGTAATGTTATATTCGGATAATAAAAGGTATTTTTTTGGCCTCTATCCAATTCACATATGGTGACTACAAAATTGCTGTATTCACATTTAAGTTCAAGAGTGCTAAATGAACAAAGCTGTAGTGCGCCAAAGTGAAACAAAAATACACGTTCTGTAAATTTTATTCGGATAATAAATAAAAGGTATTTTTTTGGCACCTATCAATTCACCTGTGGTAACTACACTAGTGCTGGGATTCAAATATAACTGCAACGGTGGCTCTTTATCAACAAATTTGGACTGGCAAAAAGTGAAAAACACGTATCTGTAATGTATTCGGTTAATAGAAGAAGTATTTTGGCACTTTCATCAATTCACTGTCGGTGACTACAAAATTGCTCGTTTATTCACATTGTAAGTGCTAGCTGCTTCATTGAAATACAAGCTGTAGTGCAGCCTAAAATGAAAAACACGTTATCTGAAAGTTTATTTCGGAATAAAACAAGGTATTTTTGGCACCTATCAACCTGTGCTGACTAAAAAAATTGCTGGTTCTAATTTTAAACTGGAAGGTGGATATATCAACAAAGCTAGAATGGCAAAAAAAAATTGAAAAAGAACACCCTATCTGAAATGGTACTACTGATAATAAAAAGTGGAGTTTTGCACCTAACAAAGAGACCTGCTCTGTTTCACTAGAAAAGTTGTGCATCCTAATATAAGTTCAGGCTTGCTCAATATCCAGGAATATTTCAATAGAAAACTGTTATTATTAAAGCTATTGCGTTGCAAATGTCTACACTAAGGGCCACATGTATGATCTCCGAAGGGTCAGGGGCGCAGTTTCCACCTGTTTTCCGGCGGAATCGTGCGCATGATTTATTGTCGGGGCCGGGGCCGTGCTCATAACATACAAGGTAAAGTGCTGCGCTCGACAGTGGTTTTAGGCGCAGTGGTGGGACCGATGGCGCAGTGCGGGGCTGCTGGGCCTATGATTCGGCGCCGGAGGTTTGTTGCTCGGTTCATACATGGGGGAAAGTCCGCAAGCGCCTGGCCAGTGTGTGGGGCGCAGTGCGGGGGACTGAGGCTGCAGGCGGGGATCTGCATCCTATGATTCGCCGCCGGAGGTGTAGCGCACTCCATCACATGCGGGGAAAAGTTCCCTGAAACCTCGCCAGTGTGTGTGGGCACAGTGCGGGGGGACCATGGGCGCGGCGGGGATTTAGGCGCGCGTGCAGGAGACTGCGCCAGGAAAAAAAACAACAGTTACGATGCCGATGGGAAAGGCTGGAACAGCGAGAAAATATTCCACATGTCGGTCGGAGTATGAATCAAAAATCGCCTTTATAAAGGCGCTTCAACATTCTCAGGAATAGCAGCTGTTGAAACCTAATAAATTCTTTAAAATACATAAAACAAAATCATTTCCAATATCCTAATTTCCGCATTATGGTTATTGGGAAATTGCGGGAAATACAGTATATTTCAAATTCTGAAAAGCTATTCTTGATTGGTCGAGCAGAAGCCAGCCAATCAGGAATAGGAGCGACAGTGAACCATTTAAAACATATGGGGAAGTTTAGACCAACCAGAATCCGGCGGAATAGTTCAAAATACAGTAAAAAATGCCTGAAAAGAGCTATTGGTTAAGCTAATGGGGACTTTGGCTAGCTCAGCAATCAGAATAGGGAGACAGAGACATTCTAGCTATGGAGAATTATTGAACCAATCAGAATTAAATAGGAGCGACAAAGGGGACCATTTCTAGTCTATGGAGAAGTTTAGACCAATCAGAATCCACGGGGATAATTCAAAAAACAGTAAAAGACAGAAAAGGAGCTGATTGGCCTGAGCTAGCGGGATGCTTGGCTATCCCAGCCAATCAAGAGGCGCGAGCTTACTTACTCCCATTATATATTTCTGGAGGAGGATGGGCGCACTGGAAATCTGGCGCTCCAACGCCGTGCGGCTGGAATATTAATCAAATAATCTATTTTTCTTATGTGTTTAAAACATTATCAGATAATAGAGCAGAACCCTTCTTTACAAATAATGCAGTTAAAAACTTCTCGGAACAAGCGTTGTCGGCCGAGACCGGCGTACATAGGGAATTGTCAATGAGAGAATCGCCGGGGGATAAATACAGTAATTCAATTGTTTAAGCTATTCTCATTGGTCGGCATAAACCAGCGAATCAGAATAGGAGTGCACAATTCCCATTATAATCCTATGGAGGAGAATTGACCAAATTATTCAAAGGCGGGACAGTTTTTAAAATACAGTGTAAAAATGCAGAAACGAGCTGATTGAGTTGAAGCGGCGGGGCTCGTCCAGCTTAGCCTAATCAGAGCGCGAGCTACTTTTCTCATAGGTTCTATGGGGAAATGAAATTCTGAGCGCGCTCTGTGATTGGTAACTTAAAAAGAGGCGCCGTTATTTGGACCAATGCGGAGAGCGAGCGACGCTCTTTGGGTTTTTCTAATGCAATCTGAAATCAAACTGTACACGGCCGGAAATCAATTTATAATCACTACAAAGTGGTCCCGTGTGTATATAAAATGAATAATAATATGGGGGGTAACGAAAATATAAATATGAATTTCAATAAAATCATGTTTATTTCTTTATTTTCGTTAGCCAAAGGATCAATAGAATGGGTGCAACGTAAATAAAAGATAAGATAAACATGTTTTATTGATTTAATATTTTTTTTTCGTTACCCCCTTATTATCATTCGTTTTATAGTACACATGGGACACATTCTGTGTGTTATAATTTGATTTCGGCCATTGTACAGTTTTATTTCAGATTGCTTAGAAAAACCCATAGGAGCGTCGCTAGACTGTCTCCCATTGGACAAATAACGGAGCCTCTTTTAAGTTAGCCAATCACAGAGCGCGCTCAGAATTTCCTTTTCCCAATAGATCTCTATGAGAAAGTAGCTCGCGCTCTGATTGGCCTATAGCTGGACGAGCACCGCGCTTCAACCATATCAGCTCGTTTTGATTTTTACTGTATTTTGAATGTCCCGCCTTTTGAATATGATTGGTCAATTTTTCTCATAGGATATAATGGGACATTGTCGTTGCTCCTATCTGATTTGGTCAATTTCCTCCTTAGGTTGAATCGGGACATTGTCGCTCCTATTCTGATTGGCTGGGTGTATGCCGACCAATGAGAATAGCTTAAACAATTGATAAATTACTGTATTTCCCGCAATTCTCTCTATTGACATTCCCTATGTAGCGCGGTTCTCGGTCGACAAACGTGTTGTTCGGGTTTTTAACTGGCTTTATTGTAAAGGAAGGGTTCTGACTCTTTATCTGATAATGTTTTATCACTTAATAAAATGATTTTTTGATTAATTCTTATTGCCCGCAGGCGTTGTTGCGCGAGGATTTCAGTGCGCCCATTCGCTCCATAGAACTATAATGGGAGAAGTTGCTCGCGCTGTCTGATTGGCTGGGATAGCCAAGCACAGCTTAGCTACAGCCATTCAGCTTTTTCTCGTCTTTTTACTGTATTGTTTTGAATTAATCCCGCCTTGGATTCTGATGGTCTAAACTTCTCCATTGACTTAGAATGGGTCTTTGTCGCTCCTATTTGTATTGGCTGAGCTAGCACAAATCACGGGTAGCTTAGCCAATCAGCTCTTTTCTGCATTTTTTGTATTTGAACTATCAGCCGTGGATTTGATTGATCTAAACTTCACCCATAGGTTTTAATGGTTCCACCTGTCGCTTCCTATTATGATTGGCTGGTTTATGCCGGACCGATTTGGAATAGGTTTCAGAATTTGAATTTACTGTATTCTGGCAATTTCCAATTATCATAATTCTTGATATGCGCTGTTCAGAGTTTAGGAAAGTGTTTTTTTTTTTTTTTTATTCTGTTTATTTTTTTATGTTCAGCTACTTTTTCTGACCACTGTTTTCCGCCTTTATAGGCGATTTTTTTTCGGAATTCTTACTCCTTGACTGCAAGGAGCAGAGCGCCGAGAATTCTGTCGCGATCTTCGTCCGCTTCCTCGAATGTTCCGATCCTGCTTCACTTGTTCCTCTGCAGGGCAATTTTTGACCAAAAAAAAAAACCCGGTCTGCCTGTCGGAGCTGCAGAGCGCTGCAAATGCGCTTCGCTTTCCACTCCCAAACGTTTCACCCGGGCATACGAGCCGCCGGGGGTCCCGCCCCGGGAAAGCCTACCCCCCCGCCCAAAACGGGCCCACTGGGCCCCCCCCTTCATGCGGGCGCAGCTGAAAAATGGCGAAACCCCCGGCCAACACGCATCCCCGCGTCCAACCCGCGGGGTTCGGGCTGGGAGCGCAGGGATACGCCAAAAAAAGGGGGAAAAGCCCGGAAAAAAAAAAAAAAAAAAAAAAAAAAAACAAAAAAAAAAAAAAAACTTTCCAAAAAAAAAAAAAAAAATAAAAAAAAAAAAAAAAAGAAAAAAAAAAAATTAAAAAAAAAAAAAAAAAACCAAAAAAAAGTCCGGGCCTAAAAAATCTTGGGGAACTTTATCCATTTTCTTTATAAGCTTGTCTGTGTTTTTCCCCCCCCCTCCCCCTCCCCCTCATTACTTTACAGCGGGGAATGCCCTTTAAAATTCTCTTTCTAAATACATAAAAAAAACTTCCAATCTCTGATCTAACTAAGTTTTTAAAGGGGTCAAAGCTAACATAGACTTTCTTTTGAAAAAATAAAATTATTTCGCTTGGCTTGGTTTGGGCACAGGCAAGCACCGGAGGGCGCTGAGAACACGATCAAGAACAGGAAGGGCTGTTTTAAGTAAAACGAGGTCATGTATTTTTCAGCCAATCGAAACCATACAATCCCCCTCATGAACCCTAGCCAACACACATCCACCCTGCTCTAATTTTGAAATGATTTGGGTGGCCCGCCAAAAAGACAGGAAGCGCCCAAAATGGGGCGATCTTAATAATTGGGTTTCAAAAGATTTTAACCTTAAAATTTTCGCATGATCTTTAAAAATTTTTTGATAAACATTAAAACTGTGCCGATTTCAAATTTGTCCCTTTAAAAATCGCTTTAAAAATAATAATTTACAATGGGTGATTTTTGTTCATTTATTCTGAAATTTTTATTGGGTGGGGTAGTCCTTTTCCCTTTTCTCCCCCCTTTTTGAGGTCTATATGGTGGTTTGGGTTTGGTTTGTCTTCTTGAAGTCTTAGGTTATTTAAAAAAGGAAAAATTTTTGGTCCAAGAATTTAAATCGAGAAAGGATATCTGGGTTTCCCAAATGGGGGTCGGATTGGGGCGATTTTTGATTTATCCAAAAGGGAAAATTTATTGAACAAGATTTCCGTTGAAGATGAAATTTTTAAATAAAGATTTAAAATTTTTCCTCATTACATTTTTTATGGCCTTGTTTTTTTTTTTTTTTTTTTTTTTTTTTTAACTTTCGTTTTTTTTTTATTTGGGGTTTTTGAGTTAAATTTTTCATCACTGGGGTTTTTGGTGTTTTTTAATTTTTTTTTTAAAGGTTTAAAATTTCTTATTTATGTATTTAAAATGTATTTTGTTTTTGCATTTATTTATGGTATTTAAATTTTTTTATTTTTTTATTTTAGATATGCATTTTTACACTTTATTCATTGATATAGTATTAGGGATTTTTTGGGACTTTTTTTTTAAGTATGCAAATTTTTTGGGGATATAATTTTTTTTTTTTATTGGGTTTGCCCATATGCACTTTTTTGGGACTTTTAAAAGATATGAAAATTTATGTTAAAGCATTTTTGGACACTTTGTAAATTATATAGAAAATTTTTTTGCCATTTTTGGGACTTTAATTTTTTTATTTCCTATTTTTAATTTTTTGGTTATACACATATTCTTTGGACTGTAATTTTTCCAATTTAAAAGTAATTGTAACACATTTTTTGATTCCGCTGCCTTGTTGTTTTTAAAGAATTTAAAACCCCTGAATCAATTGAAATTTTTTCTTGTTCTCAAAGGTTGGGGGCCGGGCCTTTTTGGGGTTTGGGTTTAAAAATTTCATTGCGCATTCGTGGGTTTTGACCCCCGTCCCGGGGTCTTGCAATTAGCATATACACGCCCCTTTTTTCCCAAAGGGCGCTGGGTGTTCCGCGCCGGATGCAGGCGTGCACCCCGGGGCCGGGGATACACGCGGGTTGTTTAGCGGTGGCGGGGTTGTTCCATCCATTTTTTAACACAAAAGGGAACGGTCTCAAATTTTATCTTTTTTATTTTTAATTGGGCCCCGTGGGAGTTATAAGGAAAATTTTGGGTTTTGGGGTTTTATTTTCCCCCCGGGCGAAGCCTAGGGTTTTGGGGGAAAAAGTACGTTGGGGTGTGTGTGGTGCAACCTCCGGGGGGTTAAAAGTTTTATTTTCCAAAAAATTTAATTTTTTTAGTTGATTTTATCATTTTTTCATTATTGGGTTTGGGTTTTTTTTTCCCAGCATTTTCATACCTTTGGGGGGTATTTTTGGGGTCCTTTGCATTCACCTTTTTGTTACCCTATTGATTAAAATTTTTTTGTTGAATTTTATTTGTTATTTCAAAAAATTTTTTTTGGGTTTTTTGTGGTTTTTAGTTTGGGGTTTATCTTTTTTGGGGTTTTTTAGGTTTTTGTTCCCACCCATCATTTATTTTGCTTCTTTTGTTGGCGTTGTTGTTCTATCTGCCTATTGTAACTTTTGCCACAAGGGCATTTTATATAGTTATATGACATTGATGTATTACAACTAAAAAGTCCATTTTATGGAATTTTATATCCTGTCATGGGGGAGATATGAACGGCTTCCGCCTTTATAATGGCTGACATTTACCACAGGTTCATGCATGGAAATGTACCCTGTTTGGGTGTTCTAAGTCTATCTTGTCGAATATTTTGGAGGTCCTGATGTCTGAACGTACAAGTTGTTCACCAATCAAATTTGGATTTTCTTAAAAATATATCTAGGTTTGTCTTTAAACAAATACCCTAGAGAAGAATCAGATTTGTAAAATATGCCAATGTTTGTTTATTATGGCTCGTCGAATATAAATTAGAAATTTGTCATATTTTTGAGATAAATGTGAACCTTGATTGCTCCTTACTTTTCTTTTGTTTTTTTCAATGAGATCATGTCTATCCATAGCCTTCACCTGGAGTCCCTAATGGCATGATGTTCCTGAAATCATATCCTCGTTCAATAAATTTTTTTATGAGTCTGTACATTTTCTATCTCAAATTTACTATCATCTAGAACAAATTTCTGCGCGCTCTGAGAATTGTCCCTTGGGCTATACCAAGGACAACGCAGGAAGCATGACAGCTTTGTCTGTTGTAGAAGGATTTTACGCTCCATTGGTTTAGAGTATAATGGTGTGTCAAATTTAACCAGTTGTATTAATTTTTTTGTAATCTTAACATCAAATATTCTATGGTGTCGCAACTTTTATTCAAAGTGAATGTAATCAATTGGTGACGTGTATTGAGATATGATATGAATCCATCGAGTTGTGTTTCCGATACCTCTCCACAGAGGAACACATCATCCACATATCTCAACATATTATGATTAAAATGGGAAGTTAATGAATATTGTATACATGTGAATCTTCAAAAGAATTCATGAAAATATTCGCTATACTTGGAGCCATTGAATCAGCCATTCGTAATTATGACAAAAAAGAACAACAGACACCTAATGAAGGAATAGATAAAAAGTATGGCCAGACTACACTAGCCAAACATGTTACGTGAGTTAAAAGCACACCAGTTAGCGGCCTGAAATGGTGCGTCCTCCGAAGAAGTCATCATAAATGAACGTGAAAACAAAAAAATTTTAAATTATTACAACGCGAAGCATACTGGATCCACAAAATGGACACTTTTGATTCCTAAATGTCTCAATGAAATGTTTAATCTTCATATGTTTCCTATGATATAAGAATTTTTGCATTTAGAATTTAATACACATTAAATATACACATTAGATGTATGCTACCAGTATTGCATTTCTATGCCATCCATTGTTTTTAACCTGTTTTTGTCTTGTTAGGTTATACTCACTTGTATTCATGATACCCCATAAATCAGAGCCGCACACCACACACACTGCGCATGGCCTGATGCAGGGAAACTGAGTGTTCCGAAACGTCGCTCTCGCTGGGTAGCGTGAGTGGTGGACGTGCTTCTTGTCAGCTCCTGGCCTGGACTTGCTATGAATTTATCATTAAAGTCCTGAAACAGCTAAGTATGCCCATTAATCTTATTGATTATATGATTAGAGACTGAATCCGACTGTAATGTCTAAAAGTTATACAGTAAACGTCAATATGCACTAGTAAACTTTATTTTGCAAATTGAAAAATATATGCCTAAAGTATGGTTTGTTCGTGAGCTGAAAGGGTAGACAAGGAGGTTCCTTGATTGAGGCTACACCTGGGCAATACTTATCCCCTTACACGCCGAGCCAGTTTGGGCCTCCTCTGACAGAGCCCCATTTTTAAATCTGTCATGGTGTCACTTTATGTGAGAATAACTTTTTGGACACATTAACCTAAACCATGTGATTCAGAATTTTTTTCCTCGTGACACATTGTACTTTAAATAGTACGAAATTTTGGTCCTAAAAAATGCTTGTTTATTTGTGAAAAATTTCAAATTATCGTGAAAAAAAAAAAATGTACCAATTTCAAACATCAAAAATTTCTGCAATGTAAGACAGATAGATAATCCCACTCAAAATATGTTTATAAACTAGCATCTACCATAATGTCTGCTGTATTTGGCATCATTTATTTTAAATTCTTTTTTTTTTACACATTAGGGGGCTTAGAAATTTAGTAGTAATTTTAAAAATTTCAAGAAATTTGCATATACATTTTTATAGAAACCCGACAGAGTTCTAACCGTGACTTTGATTGACCTGTATCTTAGAAGATACCCCCATAAAATGACCTCATCTAAAGAAACTACACCCCTTAAATTATTCAAAACTGCATTTAGGAATTTTATTAACCCCATTAGGTGTTTCAACAGGAATTAAAGCAAAGTGAAGGTGAAATTTACAAAATTATCACTTTTTTTGCAGATTTTCAGTTTTTATCCATTACACAAGAAAATACGGTAAAATGTGATCAGGGAAGCAACTAATAATGATTTCCCCAGATTCTGGCGTTTTCAGAGATATCCCATATGTGGCCCTATTGCACTATTTGGGCTCAACCACAAGCCCCAGAATAGAGAGCACCTACTGACTCTGGGTTCTCATTTACATTACGATTTTATTAGGCGCCATTTCAGGTTTGGCGGACACCCTAAAGTGCTAAAACTTAATAAAATTGCCGCTAAAAAGACGCCAATATTGGAAACTACAAAAGCCCCCTTAAGGAATATATCCCAGGGGTGTAGTGAGTATATCGACCCACAGGGTTTCACAACATTTTTTAGAGTTAGGCTGTGAAAATGAAATATTTTTTTTTTCCAATTATCTGCAATTATAGAGCTGAAAAATGTTTAATTTTTTACAAGGCATCCTGTAAAAAAGGACTCAAAACGTTTGTTACGCAATTTCTTCCAATTGGCAATACCCTACATGTGGTGTAAAGTTGCTGTTTGGGCGCATTGACAGGGCGTATAAGGGAGGGAGTGGTTACTTGGTTTTGGAACGCAGATTTTGGTGTGCCATGTCGTAAGGTTACAAAGCCGCCCAAAGTACCAGAACAGGTGAAAACCTTCCATGAAAGCCCGCCCATTTTGATTCAGCACAGCCTGCACAGATCTCAACCTAGGGAAGTTATTCCTGCATTTAGGGTGCACAGGTGTTCCAAATATTTATTTTTTTTTGCATTGGCCTATAAACATGAGGGACAAACGCAATTCCACCATGTTTTTTGGGCTTCAATTTTACAGCGTTCCGCCGTGGCAGTAATAAATGACAGTATATCTTTACTATTGGGGGAGTAGGTACAAGTGCAATAAAAAGATTTTATATATTCCAATTTTTTTAATGTTTTAATACTTTACACAATAGAAATAGGTCAAATAAAAAATTGCGTTTTTATGTTGTCCTGTTCTGATAAGCCATAACATTTTTCCATTTTCGGTATAACGGAGCTGATTAGGGCTTGTTTTTTGTGAGATGAGCTTTACGTTTTTATTAGAACCAATCATGGGGTGCAATATGCCGCTGATCACTTTTTATTAAGTTTTTGTGAGGCATATTGTAAAAAAATACAAAATCTCTGGTATGTGTTGTTTATTTTAATTTTTTACAGCGTCATCATGCAGTATAGCTGACATGTTTTAGTATTACTCATCAGGTCGATACGATTACAGCGATACCAATTGTATTTTTTTATGTTTTACTGCTTTTACACAATAAAACATTGAGGGGGGTTTTATTATTCAAAAAAAGGAAAACACATTTCTTTTGCATCGCCATAGTCAGAGAGCCTTAACTTTTTATTTTCTGTGTACGTACTGTGTAGGGGCTTGTTTTTTTGCGGGATGAGTTGACGTTTTTTTGGTGTCAATTTTGGGGGACAAGACTTTTTGATCAGTTTTAAATCCTTTTTTTTTGGAAGGCTAGGTGAAGAAAATAACTGCAATCTTTAGTACGTGTTTTTTAATTTACATTTTTAACAGGCTCACCGACGCATTATCCATGACCAGTTAGCTTTTACTTTCTGGTCGATACGATTACGGAGATACCCTATTATATAGTTTTTTTTTTAATTTGGAACACTTTTAAAAAAAAAAAATGTGTTTTTATTGTGTTAATAATATTTAATGCATCGCTGTCTTTGAGAGCCCTAACTTTTTTTATTTTTTCCGTATACAGAACATGTAAAGACTTTGTTTTGGCGGGATGAACTGAGTTTTTAATTGTACAACTTTGGCATTTATATGATTTTTGATCGCTTTTTTTATCCATTTTTATAGTGGCTGCAGGATGTACAAATATCGCAATCGTGACTGTTTTTTGTTTTTGTCTTTAACGGCGTTCACCGTACGGTAAATTAACGTGACAGATTTATAGGGTTGGTCGTTTACACGCACAACGGCGATACCACATATGGGTAATTTATTTATTTTTGATCTTTTTGGGTGATTGGAGTTTGTAAAAGGGAAAGGGCAGTCATGTTTTAATTTATTTTTTGTGTTCGTGTTTTACTTTTTTACTTCTTCACATTTTTTTACATCTCCCCAGTGGGGATTTTGTAACAGCAAATCCCCACTGGGGAAAAGCAATACATTAGATTGATGTTTGAAGAGGCTAATCTGTGCACAGCGTTACTTGCTGTCCACAGTCGCCATGGCAACTAGTGACACATGCCCACAATGCATTGTGGGCATGGTGACATCACATGACTACCCCGATGCTTTATCAGAAAGCATCCGGGAGTCCCGGAAAAAAGGGGAGACGGGCGAGCGCATCATGACGCTTGCCCTCGAAGATCGTCCAGGCAGAGGGAGCTCATCCCTCCTGCCCCAGCCTTCATTAATGCGGCCATTGGTCACCATGAAATATTACATTCTTTGTCCTGCAAAAAAAAAAAACTAAGGCTATGGAGCTGGCGAAATAAAAAAGTTATGGCTCTTGTAAACCGGTGAGGAGAAAAAGAAACAAAACCTCCAACATACCAAGGGTTAATGTGTGCTGATCAGTGTATAGCAGTAAGGGACCGTGCATGCTGGACATGAAGTCGGATGGTATCCGAAGGATGGAGCTGATGTGACACAACTCTCCGTGACCGCCTCATTGGAGTTTCATGACTAACTGAGAGCAATTCTCAAAACCCGAACCAGACCAAGCGAAATTTCGACCATCAAAGCAAAATGGAGAAGGGAACTGTTTCAATCATCTTTATTCTCCACAGCAAAGACCCACAACACACTCAACAAAACCCATATAACAAATAATCTAGAAGTCCTCCACATCTACAATATGGAGCTGTGATATTGGAGGAGACACCAACTTAACTGACAGTATATGTGATGGGTGTATAAGTCTGATCCATGAGATCCACCGTCATCATGTAGGATCCGATTAGGCAGATGCCTGGTCCATGGTCGCTCTTCATTCCTTTATCTGCTTAACCTAAAAAAACAAAAAGTCACAGTGGAAACATGTAGATACTTTATATCCTCCATTATTTCTTTCCATAACATCAGTCATTTGTGTTCACCAATGTCCGGCTTCCGCCGAAAGTGGACGGTGTTTCCATTGAAAGTCCAAATAGGTGAAATAGTTAATAGCATCTAAAATCATGTGCTGCTGTGAGATGGGGGGATAGGCAGCTTCCATCAGAGTCTGGACACAGAGTTTCCCACACATCGATGCTGCAGAGGCCATATGCTGTAGGTAATAAATCCTCTGACTATTCCATGGGCAGTTTTTATGCACATTTCTATGCAAAATCTTGTTGAATATTTGCGGAATCATTTTTGTTTGTGGGGTATAATCCCTCTGATGTCATAGATGGTGATACTTACAGGTCTGGTGCATCTCCACTGACAGCCGTACAAACAGCACTTGTACTCACTGGGACACTTGTAGTCATCAGTGCACTGTTGCTCATATGAATTACAGGCTATTATAATATTCTCCTGTGAACACTTCCCAGGTTTCTCTGCAAACATAAGGATGAAAGACAGAAAATGGGGAAAGATTATCTACAACACTGGGGTCAGGACCTATGACCATAAACTGTATCCTCCTTCACCTATCCAATAATTTTCCTGCACTTCAAGATCTGTCTGTGTATGGCCACCATTACCTTAAATGGACTATAATGAAATCTCCCTCTACTTTCTCACAGTTTACCCTTAGCATCTGCAGTGCACTCTCAGGACCTACAGTGAACTCTCAGATTCTGCAGTATAATTTCACGATCTGCAATGCACTTTTTTAGGATCTGAAGTGCAGTCTCAATATCTGTAATGTACTCTCAGGGTCAGCAGTGCACTCTCAGGATCTGCAGTGCACTCTCAGGATCTGCAGTGTACTCTCAGGATCTGCAGTGAACCTCCATATCTCCCGCAGTGTACTAATCAGATCTTCCCAAATGCACTTTTTTTAGGATCTGCAGTGCAGTCTCAGAATCTGTAATGTACTCTCAGGATCTGCAGTGCACTTTTTTAGGATCTGCAGTGTACTCTCAGGATCTGCAGTGCAATCTTTTAGGATCTACAATGTACTCTCAGGGTCTGCAGTGCACTCTCAGAATGTTTTTCCAAACCATGAGGTTGACCCTTCTCACTGGATAGCTGCATTCTTCCACTCAGTCTTGACTCTCACATCATATTTCTGGGAAATATATTAGTGCTAAAAAGCAAATAAAAATGAGGTCTATAAGGCGCTAAGACTACTTATTAAAACAAACAGTTTAATTAGGACATAACAGGGGATAAAAAGATAATGGACTACGCCTTTCTCTCTAAACAGAGTTTCCTCAGGTCCTGTAGAGCAATGTGATAGAGCTTAATGGCTGGACAATAAAGTGAACCCAGTAGGAGGCAATATAAGCCCCAGTACTACCAGGGACAGATAAAACCGGTACAGATAACTTATGAGCAGTAGCTCACACACCCATCTACTAAGAAGGCAACTGAATGATAAAAAAATGCACATTGAATTGATACCTGTTCACACCAGTATGCAGAAAAGCCACAATATCATACATGGGGAGGCTGCACGAATGCAAAAATACTGATAAGACAACCACCCACAAGGAACTATACATTGTGCCACTTATAAAGTTATGTGTGGTTCACCATGCTGGCTTGCAACTAATACTCGTGTGAACTGGTACTTACCCAATGTGCAGTTTTTTTCATTCAGTTGCCCTCTTAGTGGATGGTGTGTGAGCTACTGCTCATTAGTTATCTACACCTGTGGTGGCTTCTTCCATAATGCACTGGGGCTTATATCGCCTCCTACTGGGTTCAGTCTTCAGTCGTGCCATTGAACTGTAAGTATGACCGTGTGTTTCGGTTTTTGAGTAAATAATGTCCCATTTTTCTGTCTTTTTTCTATAAATTGTTAGTTTCAGGACTTGCAAGAAAATGAGGACACTTGATGCGGGCTCTGAGTTTGTGAATATAGTGGCCACTGGATCGACTAATATCTGATATTTCATAGTTTTGCCCTAAACACTGGGGAGCAGAGGGTGTCAGTATTTTGTGTTGGACACCAGAAATGTGGTGGGCAGCCCAATCGAATAGTAGAGGCGTATTAGGCTGTAAGCCAGCATGGTGCACCACATAACTGTATAAGTGGCCCCTTTTTATCCCCTTATCTATGCAATTATAATACCAGCAATCACCCCCCTCATGCATAGAAGGTGTGTGAAGGGGTGTCTTATCAGTATTTTGCATTTGTACAGTCTCCCTTTGTATGATATTGTGGCTTTTCTGCATACTGGTGTGAACTGGAACGTATCCAATGTATATTTTTTTATTATTTAGGTGCCCTCCTAGTGGAGGGGTGTGTGAGATGCTGCTCATTAATTATCTTCACCTGTTACACCTCTCCCAAATAGCACAGTGGCTTATATCGCCTCTTAAAATCTGGACCAAATAAATTGGTCAAGACTGTGATGGCAGTTCCAGGTGCAAGAGCAGGTACATCAGACAAGTGTGCTCCTGCCCTACTAGTCAAGCATGGTGGTGGGAGTTGTTCAATGGATTTGGGTGGCGATGACGTGCATTACCAGCACGGTGCCCGGGGACCTACAGTAATACAATTATTGGCAGGGATCCCCATGAATGCCAACATGTACATGTGACATCCTGTAAGCGAGAAATGATCACCCCTCAATTCATTGCGCGCCAAACAAGAGGGCAGTTATCCAATATGATAAGTGACCCCCAAACACCACTCAAGACGACCTCTGCCTCTTGCATAAATAAAATGAGGGCTAAGGTGATTTGTCGACTGCGCCAAGCATGTCTCTACTGAATAAAACCCATATTGATGATATATGTGGGCCGGGTAAATACCTCAAATGAAAAGGTGGAGGAGCACAAGGGGTCTCATAACATCCACCTAGCCCTTAGTGATGTCTTAATGGAGGAGGGAGAGAATTTTAGGGGGGCGTGCAAATCTGTGTCCTGGGCTCTACTGGTGACCCCCCATCAACATGCCAACAGAGAGTATTAAAGCGTGTTGCGAAAATAATGGTAGGCGCCCATAAATATTGACACTCATTGGGACACAAATTTAATCCAATTTTCACTTCGGGTGGCACTACTCACCTTTTTGATGTCATTTCCAGGGGTGTACTCATTTTTGTTGTCCAAGCAGTGAGTGGACATTAATGGCTGGTATGATGAGTTATTTTGAGGACACACAAAATTTACTTTCGTGAAGATACCCTCTACAATGTGAGATAAGCTATACAATGTTTACAAAACTGTGAGGCGGCTAGCTACTCTCCTTTGTGATGCTATGACAAACTAATTGTTATATGGCTGACATCAAGACCTTAAGGTTCAAGATGTTGGGGCCGATCCTTATAAGAATGAGTGTCCCATTATCTTATTAGATATGCCGTTATGCATAGGGTATGACTAGGGATAGTTCTTCTTACTCCCTTGTACTATTTATGTTGAATCAATTAATATGACATAGACAGATTGGTCTCCGGCCCTGTGATTTTGATATTGATAGAGGTTTTTTATCTGTGGTATTTTTGAAAATAAGTATGGACATCAGTTATAAATGAAAATGTAACAGGAGTTTTAAATGACGCCTCAAGATAATTTGTCTTAGAAGAGTCGAAGTGCAATAGTAGTTTTAGTCTGAGATACATACAATGGAGCACTATTGGTCCACAAACCCTGGCTAGTGATTCATAGCAACAGGCATTGTCCCTTTACAGTGGAAAGAGAGAGAAGAGGGAAGAAAATTAGAGAGACGAGAGCAGATGAATACATAGATGGGGGGAGAGTGGAAGGGAAGAAGAGATTGGTAAAACACAATGAAGTCAAGAAGGGTAGAAAGGCAGCGAACTGTCCAAAAAAAGAACTGCAGAGATGGAAAAATTCCAGCACTAGTGCAACAAGTAAAGGACAAAATAAGAACTGATTTCGATGGATGAAGAACCACCCCCCCCCCCCCCCCCCCCCCCCCCCCATCTGAGAAAAGCAAGAAGCAAAGACTCTCCAGGGCATTGTGTAGGCCTTGCCATGATGTCTGTTATACTGTATATACTATGCAAACACTGTCTATCATGTGACGTGTACAGCGGTTGTACCTGTGAA
This sequence comes from Phyllomedusa bahiana, assembly GCA_025379985.1. Taxonomy (NCBI): domain Eukaryota; kingdom Metazoa; phylum Chordata; class Amphibia; order Anura; family Hylidae; genus Phyllomedusa; species Phyllomedusa bahiana. Next base: position 30,881 of record JAODAL010005297.1, read on the forward strand.
TGGTACTGGATTGTGGTGACTATAAGTAAACACCTGCCAAGTACCATTGTCTCTTTAGCGTTGAATTCTTCCAAGTGCTGGAGCAACTGCAGCTTCCTGCCAAACAACATGATTAGAGAGATTATCCTTGCCAAAGGAGCTCCTGTCTGGTTCCTATCACATGCACACACAACTTATGCATTTCCGGTGTCACTGTACCTGACTTCAGCTGCTCCGATCTCTATCAACATTCTGCATTCGTCCATGAGTGTCTATCCTGCTTGATCTTTATAGGTAATGTTTAGAAACTTATGACCAAGAACCTCCGTATGCCCTGATGCTCTGTGTGTCTACCAAACCACACTATACTGATAACTCGGATCCCTCCTCTACACGTCAGGAATCCCCACAACAGGTGACCTCGTATGTGCAGGTCGTAGAGGACCTGACATGTTAGTTCTCATGACAGCAAAGTCCAGCCCTCCCCCAAAAAGCCTCAGTAGATCACCTCCTAGACCCGCGTAAGAAATCTACAAAGCCATTGCAGAAGCTATTACTCATGTTATCATGATAGTGGTACAAGATGTGGGGATTTCTTTTTGTTCTTAGCTTACACTAGTCAAAGCTGAAGAACATCAATAGAAACATCTCCAACCATGTGAAATATCTAATGAGAATTCTTTTTTTTTTTTTTTTTTTTTTTCCTAGAGGTGAACACTGATTTCCTCAAATAAAGTCACGAGTAAGCTGCTGCCTTGATCTATTGTATCTTCATACAGGTTGGCTGCACAAGGTCTCCCAGACTTACACCACAGGAGCAGCCGCATAGTCTAATGCAGAGAGTACAGTCCTATAGATTATAGACAATATTCCCGATATCTGACTGATTGTAAAAATATTGATTACTTTGATCACTCACATACCAAGAACAATTTGGAAGAAATGGAAGACCTTATAGAAACTATTGCTGTAAGATTACACAACTTACTAATATTCCTCATAAGTTACCTTTCTCACCTGGGAAAACATGTAGGAGTGATCATACGATGTCTGGTGTTACACATCGCGGGACACAACATTTTTTATTCTTCAGAAGGCAGTCATTGTTGTTCTTACATTCTCCCAGAGTGTCGGGTAGCGGTGGTCTTTCGCATCACGTTGACACTCGTAGGGAATGGGCAGTGTCCAAGGCGCCTCACTAATTTGGAGCGGAAAGCTCAAAGGCAGGGCATTCAGCATATTTTATCAATAGCAGAAATAAAACAGAGATAATGCAACAGGTAGTAAAAGCATGCCGAACCCCAAAAGATGATGGAAAGAATCTATCATCATCATTATCTCCCCCCCCCCTGCACTCCTGTGCTGAAACCAAACAACCATCAAGTCAACCTACCTGCCCATCAACATAGAATAGTTATCCCAGGCCAGGTGAGATTGGAAGAGAACAGTGGCATGCGTAATCTGAGACAAATTAATTTTCCCAGGCAATTCCTTCCATGGGAAAAATTTGATACAAAATGATATACAGTCTATGCCCTGGCCCGTCTCTTCATGTAGATTCAAGTACCCTCCCAGTAGCATGCCCCAACTTGTGACATTTACTCGGTCCAGGCCCACACTCAGAGCCCATGTCCTCGTGTCTCGTATGAGGGTGCAAAGAAACGAACCCAACAACACACTGCCCTGCAGACTAGGGCGGGACGGAACTCTGTATTCAGCTGGGCATTTCATTTCCTTCTTGTAAGAGAGTGAATTGCCATAATATTTATTTATGTTTCTTAACGATCTCACATACCAATGAAATGATAATTTCTCTAATATTATTTTTGGCGTGAGGATGACGTTTCTTTTCTAAAAAGAAATTATGCAGATGAGTGTGGCGCCATTTTGGATGTTTATGCTTTAAGTATTTTAATCAAACTTTTTAATAAAATTAAAAATTAAAAGAACATTCCGTTAACTTTGATGAAATCCATGAACAAGTTTTATTTCACAACACTCATACAAATCTTCTAACCCTACACTATCATCAATTCGTTCATCTGTCATTACTTTACTTTTCTTTACTCGATTTATCGTCTGATAAATTTATTGATTCTGTTGCCCCTCTGGATCTTTTTTTCGTTTTTTTTGATGTCCAATAACTATGCTGGAGATGTACATGTTTTTCAACCATGTGGTCACATAATACTTCTGCTGAATCCCTCTCCCTTGAACATATCACACTTCTCATGTCACGACTCACAGAACTCCTCTATCTCCCCCAGACTTTACTGTATTCCTCCAGTTCCCTCTGGTCTCACTTCCAGATTTCCTCTCTCCCTCCAGACCCTTCTGTCCTTGTCCTAAGTACTCTCCTTGTCCTCCTCCAACTTCCTGCTGTCTCTCTAGTCAAGACTCTTCTTGTCGCCCCGAGTTCCTGTTCCTTCCAGACTCATCTCTCTTCCAAACCCCATCTCGTCCTCCGTCTAATGATCCTCTGTCCCTTCTAGAACCCCTACATACTCCTTCCAATCTGCCCTGCTGTCTCTTCTCCCAAAACCCATCTGTCTCCCTTCTAGAGCCTTACTTTCTCCATCCAGATTTCTCTACGATTTTTCTGTCCCTGCCATATTCCTATCTGTCCCTCCGACCATTCTTTTTTATGATCATCTACAAAGACCCATATGTCTCCTCTACGAATCTTGCTTCCCTCCAGACTCATCTATCTCTCTCCAGACCTCTCTCTGTCCTCATCTCTCCATGTTTCACCTCCTCTCTCCTTGGCGAGCCCATTCTGTCCTCCTCCTGAGATACCCTCTACCATGTCCCTTCCTAGACTCATACCTTTCTCTCCATAACTCCTCTGTCCCTTCCAAACCCCTGCCTACTCATCCAGATACTTCTGTCCCACTCCAGATTTTTTTAGATTTTTCTGCCCCTCCATTATTGCCTCTGCACCTTCGAGACCATTCTGTCCACTACAAACCCCATCTGATCCTCCTCGTAGACCCCTCTGTCCTCTTTCCTAGCACTCCTTGGTGTCATTCCCCGGAGACACATGCACTAGCATGCTGCTTATCTCTCATGCGGGACAAAGGTGTGTTCAGAACATATTGAAACTCACAGAAAATCTAGATCCTTCTGGTGCTCTAGCGGTCTCAATGCAGTCAGGTTGGCTATAACTTTGCACATGCCATTCCACGATACACGCCCAGAATACTCGTACATTTACTTCACGGTAGGTTGATACAGAAACAACACGTGTAGAAAATACATGTTTTATATGCTTTGTGAACAACAATTATGAGATCCTAAAAGGGTCTTTATTTGTTCACATTGTAATGACCTGATGCCACTCAGGTCCTGCTCACTTACCTAGCATGCTTTGGAGCAAACAGTGTGAAAGGGGTTACTTGAGCAGCAAAAGGATGAGGAAGGAGACGGTTCTTGGCTGGAGCCATGTCGTCCTCCGGTCTTGGAGTGTAGTGAAGATCCGCGCTTCGGTGCCTTCTGATCATTAGTATTACTGAGATGATGGCGGGAGGGAGCACGGATCTCAGAGGACCCTACCATTACCGTCTGTTTATCATCACACGAGCCGAGCCTTCACACATTTGAAATATATACTGTTATAGAGAGCGTTGGTGGGGGGTAGGGGCATGAACTGCTGCAATCAGACATTCAGAGGTCAGTCATGCTGACTAGCGCTATCCATAAAGAGCAATAATGGAGTCTACATAGCTCCACACAAGCAAACCCTTGCTGCGGAAGTCACCTTCATCACAGGAACTTAATCACAACTGCACACTCACCCATGAAGACTTCTCTCTCTCTGGTCAAATACTGATAGACTGCATCTCCTCAACACATGTAGTATAATCACACCAAGTGGCTATTACGTAGATATACTTACGCTACGTTCCACCTTGCACCTCTAGTCTGAAACACCAAACTGACATCATGAAATAAGGGGCGATCCATCAATTTTGCCGCCTTACCTGTTCATCTACTGTATTCAACAATTACACCTCAACTGAACCACTTCTAGCGTTGCCTGAATACACATTTATAAAAACATACTCAAAGCCAATAACAGACATTGTGCAACGCCTCGATATCTCTAGTATTAGGCCAACACATTTTGATGTCTGATCACTTTATGACTCAACATACCATACCTCTTTGATGGCTCTTGTTAACCTTTTTGCACAAAGGTTCCTTATTCGATAACAATGCTAATCGATGTCACTGTTTTACCTAGTCTTTTCCATTTGTTTGCATGAGACCAGAATACCTAAAGACCTGGCGTCAAATTACCAGTCAATGCCCAATGGTTCTTCTTGTGTAGTGCGCACCAACTAATAACAACTGAAACTGGCTTGGGATGTTCTTATGCATTATGTATGAGCCAGAATGTTTGTTTATCCTGAGCTGTTGCAATAGTATACTTTTACTAGGTAGTCTCTTAGCAAACAAAAAAGTTTCTGCATTTTGGTTTGCACCTGGCGAAAAACAAAAAATATGCCTAAACTTTCCAGCAGCTACTACCATCCAAATGATCAAATAAAGCATTCATAATCAAGATAATGTTTACCCATTCCACTCATCATCCAAGTGAGCTAATAACATGTTGTTCCCCATCAAACCATTTTGTATATAATGTGAATACAATGATTAGCAATTTTTCTAGGAAATCTATAAAAAGAATTTTTGCCACACCTTATATGACTTTGTGCGAAAGCATGTGATGGCAAGAGGAGAAGTAACTTCGGCCAAGTTTCAGATAGTCAGAGTGTGACTAGTCTGCAACAAGTTGATTTACACTGTTTTAAAGTGGAAAATATACTGAACAGCCCCCATATTCACCAATCCTCTTAACCCCACCGCCAGCCGCACTTATTAATTTAGACATGACTGAGGCGATGGATCTCTGATAGACATAAACTGGCATGAGAATGATCGGCACATATACATAGGCCCCCTGATGATGATCCTCTTTCAGACTTAAGCTATAGGGATGGGAAATCTCTACAGACGTGGCCTGGGATGTGAGTCTTCTATTGACATGCTGGATTGATCTCTTAGACATGGAGCTGAATGCCATCTCTTATAGACTATGCGGCAGCTATGATCTCTATAGACTTTTGCTGGATTGGGCATCCCTATAGGACACTTGGCCCTGGAATAGTTCCACTCATAAGACAATGACTGTACATGATCTACTATAGACATTCTCTGCGCATGTACCTCTAATAGACATGACTGAATGATTCCCTATAAGACATGGCTGGTATGTTATCTCTAAATAGACACAGCTGGAAATGATTCTCTATAGACTTTGTGCGTTATGTCCCTATAGACATGGCTGGATGATTCCATCGATAGACATGACATGTATGACTCTCTAATAGACATGGCGACTCGGGATGATCCTACCTATAGACATGATCTGACATGATCAACTATAGACATCGGTCGTGGATTATCTTCCTATAAGACAATTGGCCATGGCATGATCTCTTATGTACGACATAGCCTGGACGATCTGATTATAGAACATAAGGCACTGGCATGATCTATACAAGACTTTGGCTGGATGATCTCTATACAGATTTGGGTAGATCGATTCTCTATAGAATACATGAACTGGATGATCCCTATAGACATGAGCTGGATGATCACTATAGACATGACTGGTGATCTATATAGACATTGGACCCCCTGGATGCATCAACCTCTATAGACATGACTGGATGATCTCTATACGACATGACAGGACTGGCATGATCGCTATATGACTAATGCGGTAGATGATCTCTATTAAGATATGGCCTGGTAATGATCTCTTATATATGGGTTCAAGATGACATTACTCTATATAGACAGGACTGGATGATCATGTATAGACATGAACTGGTATGATCCTTATAGATAAGACCTGGATGATCTCTAATACAGACATGGACCTGCGATGATCTCTATAGTCATGACTCTAGATGATATGCTATAGACACCGGCCCCTGGATGAGTTATCAATATTAGACAATGGCTGAGATGGGATCTCCCCCCCACCAAAAATCCTACTTATAGACATGGCATGGCGTGCGATGATCTTCTATAGACATGGCTAGGATGAGGCTCTCTGATATGACCTGGCAGCTGAAAGATGAATCTGCTATCCTATAAGGACAATGAATCTGGCACTGATCTTCTACTAGACCTGGCTGGATGATTGTCCAGGGTTCGGTGGATTATCTTGGACCACCGGCAAGCAATGCACTAGTTAAGCCACAGCCAGGAACGGAATGCTAAATAGCAAGCCTGGTTTTCACTCAAGCAGCCCGCCGCCCAAAGCGGTGATGGACTTGCTGCGGCGTCGAGGCCTACCATGGTCGTTACCCCATTGACGTGACTTAGCCCTGCGTGGTTGGGCGGGCCGGGGTTCTGCGTGGTACAAAATCGCTATCAATGGCGTGAAGATCGGGGACACGGCCAGAAGAGTCAGGGCAGGCAGGCCACGAAAGCAGTTCCGTGGTCAGTGACAGGCCCAGGACGGATCAGGGCTAGGTGAGGGCAGGAAAAACAGGCAGCACACGGTCAGGAATAGTAGCAAAAGCGGATCTGCGTACACTGCGTAATACAATACGGACATAGAAGACACAATAAATGCTCAACTAACGACCACACCAACGATCTGCGCACAGGAGAAAGACCTGGGGGGCGTACGTAACCCTTATATAGGACCAGTGCCCGGCACTAAGCCGAATTATCGGACAATGGCCCTTCTAAATATAGACCCAGCCGATACCCATCGGCTCTCTGTTTTTCGCATTTTGCATGACGAGTGCGCGCGTGAATGCTTAGGGGTGGCGCGCACGTCATGCGCGTCGTCCACAGGCCGGGGTCGGCGAGAGAGAGTGGCGGGTTGCCCGACGAATTGCCCCTGCAGCCGCAGACCCTCAGCAGGCAAGGGGAGATACAGCGTCCGCGAGGAAGGCCAGCCGCGCGCCACGGTGCTCCGAGCGTACGCCTATGACCAGCATACCGCCCCCTTTAGACCTCCCCCTCTTTCTCTTTTTCTTGAACCCAGCCAAAGGACGATCAGGCGTGACACGGGTGCCCATTCAGGTTCACACGACACCGCATCTCTGGCACCGAACCCACATTCCCGATCTATGATACTAATGAGAAAAGTACCGCCTTACCAACTACACTGTCTTTCTGTCAGCAGAGTACCTCCTTGACCTTCAATAGATGTTGTGAAAGGCTAAAGCAGCGCTATTTTATAACTAATACTTGGTAATAAGCATACTTAATTGTTGAAAACTCCAAGCTTTCCTCCCTTCTTAAAGAAGACATCTCATGATAAAAGTGGAATCCATTTTGTGAGCGAGATGATACACGCACAATATGAAGAAAGCAATTTAAGATGGGTTGCCGGATCCCAGGATTGTAACATCTTGTTATCAGTTTCCCAAGGATTGTGGCGATATTGGTTTATCATCTTCCCTTCCCTTAAGTTTTCGCTGTCACTGGAAATCAACTAAGCTTTCAGGCCAATGCAATTTCCAGAGACTCTTTTTACTCAGAGACAGACAATTGCCGACCAATGAAATCTACCCAGAGCTTGCCCCTAAATAATGACATACGTCCGCTTCCTACTCGCCTTCTATCGCCGACCTGCGTCTTGACCTTTTTGAATTACAGAATCTATAAATATGTGTGTGAGGCATTGCCTATTGTTAGATATTTACTTGGAACATGAATGCAGCGATTTGAACTGAAACCTAGAACTCTGCCGATGCTCAGACTCAGTTTCTTAATCGGCCTGATACATGTTACCTGATCGTGATTTGGGGAGTACGGGACAATAGGGTGACCCCAATAGTGTGGCAATCCGACCCCCGACACTTTGGCTGCCCCAAAAGTTCGAAGAGATAAGGGGCGTGGGCCTGAGCGTGGCATCCAGGACCCCGAGGACCCCGAACACTAGCCGGAGGCGCGGTCGAGGAATTACTGGGACGGATATCAATATGCAGCGACAATTGCAGCCTCTAAAGAGTCACGCGGAGTAGTTGAGTTGATACTTCTATGTGTATATTAACTACCGTTGAAGACATTTGATGTCTCCCCGGTTAGTACTATTGACTTTGTCGGCATCCTGCTTGTCCGCGGCGCGTGGTCACTATAAACGTCGACTTCGGACCTAGAAAACTTTGCATCCAGCACCGGGCCACGTCCCGAATTTTGTTTTGCTGGTGACTTCCATGTAGTTCTGGGATTGTCAGCTTGTTTTAAGTCGACGCAACCCTTTGCCAGGCTATGGTTGGTGGAATCATAGTGGCGACCCGTTGACATGTCTATAAGATTAATTGCTTGATGCTGGCCAATAGGGGAATGGTCTCGACGGTTATTTTAGGATCAAGCAATTCAGTGTAATAACTCAGGTGAAATATATCAGGTAGGGTCCGGGAAATGGGCACTAATTCATATGTGGATTGTTCCGCCTGGATATATAATTTATGTCTCTATACGATATATATTGATTTGACAAAGACCGGGGAGGGTACGGCCAGTAACCCCACATTGTGGCAACCATGGGTACGGACTATTGTCTGTTAGGTTAGTGGATCTTTATTATTTTGATAGAATCCCTTGTGTTGTGTGAACGGATTCGGGGCACGACGCCCGGTACGGTCCACGCTGGTGTAGTCTTTGTCAAGGATTGGAAGACTCCCCAAACATAGAACCACCAAAATGTTTAATCTGTTACGAAAAGCAGCTTAATGTTGCACTGAAGAGGACAGAGACTGTCTCATCAGGAACGCATTCAGTTATGTAGGAAAGCTAATAGAAAATAGGTATGCTTACAAATGCATTGTAAAATGTATAAGGAGATTCTATACATGAATGCCCTAGCTTCCAATTTTATTACAAAATGATGATAATGTAATTTAGATAGAGGGTTAAGGCCATCTGTTTCTTATCCTCACCAGGCCGGCCCATACAGCTCGCACTTGTGAAAGAAGGGTAAGGGACCTTGAGATTTTCAACATGAAAATGAGCCACCTAGATTACAGGCAAAAAGCCTTGGTACCCACTTGTACCCAGCACCACCAAGTGGAGTAGTCATGATACCACCAAGCAGCCCCTACACATGCCCCATTGCTATGTGTGCCATTTACCCCCAAAAGATAGATTGCCTGATCCTAGATAACATTGCCAGACCCCACCATGAAATTCCCCATGCTAGTTTCTAGAAATGTTGTTCACAGACCAGGCAAATCTCCCCCCCACCCCATCGAAGGGCCTAATTGGAAAGATTTAGAGACCCTGGTGCCTTGTCAGAACCTGCTGATGATTCAACGCTCCCCCACAATCCAGAATATCTGAACCCTTCTGCGACTTGATATGATTTTTCTTTAGGTCTGCGATTCAGCTTTGTGAACCAGCCTCAAAAAAATCGCCGCGCACCTGGGACAGACCTGCCTAAGTGAACCAAGCCACCACATTGCAGCCGATGTACAACAAGAAGCCAGGAGAAGGCTGCTAGATGTTTTGGCGTAGATTGAGGCCCCCAGCAGTAAATGTTATGGACCTAGGGTTCTATATGCTATACTCATAACAAGATCCAATTAATGTTCGCTTAGCCTAAGTGAACGAGCCCCTGATAGATGGGCTCTAAGAAGCAATGACCTCGAAGAGTTCTCGGATCCTCTGCCGTACAAGACCAGGAGTCCTTCTATGGCTCCAGAGCTACAAAGAAATGCCCTGGCAGCTGCGTAAAAGGGATTCCAAAGAGTGCGTTTTAACCAAGATAAGAAAAAAGAATGCGGAAAGAAAGCTGTTGAAACAACTGTGGATGCCTTGAGTGTAGCCCCAGCCCCTGAAAGTTTTCAGGTCCTTTAGCTCCCTTTCGCCAGGCCGCCGAGCATGCAAAACGTTAGAGAGAGACCACCAATCTGTGGAGCATGTAATCAGCGATTAGGCCATTTTGCATGTTAGTACCTGGTTAGTCAGTTTGTTGTGCCCAGACGTCCTGACCTGTGGCCAGTGGGACAGAATAGGAGTGACCTCTTATATAAAAGGAATCATGTACTTTTTCAGCAGTCCCGCAAACACTTGTCGAGTGACTGATGCTTAAAACGGCCCCAGCACGTCACTGTAGAAGGTCACTGAGTCTGTTCCCCGGAGTGTATGTTCTGTGTAGCAATTAGCTAAATATAGCCCTCGCGCTAAAAGTCTCTGAGCAAGATAGTGAGGCTCTTTCCTCTGTGTTATTAATACAAGGAACATGGTCGCGGTCTGCATTAGCACGCGCTGCTCGTGGGTCCGGATGATCCAGACAGTATTAATCCTCAATACCACCCCACAACTCCCCCTCCCCCCCCCCCCCCCCACCCCCCCACTCCCCGCGGGAACTTCTGGGATAGGTTTTGTGCAATAACCGGGACGAGAGTACAGTCCCTCATAGTAGTGCTAAATTTACATGTGACAGCGAGTGAACGGGGAGCTGATGTGTTTTGGTAGGTTATGGACTTTTATTCATTTTGATAGCAGCTTCGCAAAGATGAGGAGACTGTTGACTCTGGGCACAAGTGCTTACCGGCCACTATTTCTGTGTCAGTATTTACAAGGCGAACAGAGGGACTAAGAGCGAACGCTTAATCATATGTTTCACATGTTTTAAACCGAGACATAAGTTACCAGTAGAAGCTGAGACTGCTCGAGCATGATAGGAACATAGTTGCATCGAAACCAGATGGGTAAGAAAGAACGTCATGTATAAAAATTGTAGAAGAATGTGCACAAGAAAAATCAGTAAGAAGAGTATCTGAGGCAAAGTTATGTGACAAGGGATGGTTAGACCATGGCAAAAGCACAGGCACATTTGAGACTTAGCAAGGGCGAGCTGCCAGCAAAAGAAAGTTTATGTTGGAAGTTCGCAGGTGTACATGGAGCCCCGTTACTTGAGAGCGCCCTGCTAAAGTTGTTACGGTTACATGAAACTGTCCCGCATGAGAGTTGTGATTCTAAGAGTAATGGGCCCCGCCAAGTGCCTGACCAGGCCCACCGCCTATAATGGCCGCCCGTAATGGTCCGGAAGGGTGGACCATGTGATAGTATGTAGAAGAACAAAACCGGACTAGAGGTGGAAACTTGTAGTAGTTTTGTCGCGTGCTTTGGAACCCAAAAATGCCCCCAGAGGGCGGCCCGTCGCCGAGCGCTACTGAACCACCCATGTCCGACGTCCTATATTCTCTAGTCAGCTTCCCAGCGGGCGAGTGCCTATCAGCCCCCTGGCGTCCCACCTGCGCCCCGACCGCCAGAGCTACTAAATCAGGCGCACCCGGCCTCTACGCCTGTGGCACCGCCTCCAGGAGACCACAACACCGCCCCCACCCCCGGATCCCGCAATGCCGCTCAAGCTGTTCGTGTCCTGGGATCAGGAGAGAGGATGAGACGCCACTCCTCACAGGGCCAACTCAGCACCGGCGGGATAGGAACGCCAGAAGGCCCAGCCCCCACCGAGATCTCACCCCATTACTGAGTGACGGGACTGGATCATCCACTCAGGGAGTCAGAGGCTGCAGCCATCGTGTTGCCCTTAACTCTCTCTGGACAAGTTGGGCCCACATAGACAGTGGACTGTTTGTCCCCTAATCAAGGGTTCTGCTCAATCCCCGCTTTAGCTTTAGACGCCGCGAGCTATAGCTATACCAGTCCCCCAACAGAGACAGAATATGACAATGGGGACCAATTGGGCGGAACCGAGTGTCCAGATATGTTCAATACCCACCCAGAGATTAGTAAGTCCCCCCCCGCCCCCCCCCCCCCCCCCCCCCCCCCCCCCCCCCCCCCCACTACTGAACAGTTCTGTTCACTGTGGTACGTATTGGCAGAAATCCTCACCCAAAAGTGGAGAGAAACGATAGTGACTCCAGCAAAAACAGCGTTAACCAACGATAGGAGGATTTGCAGCGAAGATCTCCTTATTGGGAATGGCGGGGAGCCCGTCTCCAGGTTGGAATGTGCACTGGGATTCATAGTGAAAACAAGGGATAATCTTAGCAACTGAGGCCTCCACCAATCCTCAATGCGAGTGTGGTCTTCGGACTGCGAGGACTCATCGTTGCTCAATAGTGAAGTCCTATTACACACCGTAGGCCCCAGTAATATGCACAGCAAGAACCCAGATAAGAATATTAGAGATTCACCTATAGATCAGCCGATGTGATATAGACTTCTTACGGCTTGCCAGCAGGCGGTAACCGCGACGATGACATGCCTAAACGCCTCCATCTCATACCTCTTGAGTTTCAGCACTTCTGGTATCTGATTGAAATACCACACTCTAGAATGTCGCTACAACTTCAATTTAATGCCTTATTTATGCAATTTTTCACTGAACGGCACATACCCCCCCTTGGGGAGCGTCCCGATCTCTCCTTAACTGCACATACTTAGCTGTATATGAGGTCAGGTTGACGGCTGAAGGGTCGCATTCATAAGTCGCCTCTACAACCTGTTTGCAAATTAATGTCTGGGATCCCTTCTTTGAATTTGATGATCCATTTCCCTAGTATCAGACAACCTGCCACTTATCGATCGAATTCTACTTGGGGTGAAGCGGACCTTCTGCAGACCCCTCAATGACTTGGAAGGACACAAATACAAGTCATACTCCAGAAGGCCATTGCGAATTAGACCTGTTTGACCTCTCGCCATCTGAACTGTGAATAGGTGGTCGATGTATAGCGTACGCTGTCGCCTTAAAGGACTCTTTTATCTGCAGTTATGTCTGTCCACCTCTACATGGAACCACATGACCACAATGATTCCGAACCTAACCATTTCTAAACAAAACAGTAACAACACCTCAGGCACTTACCATGGTCTCAAGGTCCTTGCACGATGTTGCCCGACTACTGCTACCGAAGTACCTGCTGTGTCAGTTCGTTCTAGGAATGGAGACCCGATTTTCACCCGAGCTTACACACCCAATACCTTTGCAAAGTCTCTGGTTAGGGAAGAAGGCATGAAGATTCAGACTCCTAGACCTTACTTAACGTTGGTGTACGATAATATCCTGTACATCAACCATGTAACACGCCTACTGGAGGTCCTCAATCAGACCATGGCTGAAGTGAAACACAACGCCCTCTTGGTGATACTATTCAGCCCACGTACTGGATCCAGTTCTGCTCGTACAGCGCTACCAATATCTGCCCTTGAAGCGCCTGTCACACTACACGGCCTGCCAAGATTTTTATGGATAAGACGCAGACATCTCCTGCCCGGACCATGATGTAACTAATTCAGGCCCCACAATGACCCTATGCCTGCTGGTCTACACAGAACCTTGTTTTACCTGATGCATATAACTCATCAGCGCCATCTTACCGTTTACAGTGCTCTTTTACTAGCCTGCCTCTCACCCAGACCACTCTTCTTCCACGACTGCACAGGGGGGATTGATGATGATGATGACAAGAGAAAGGAAAGATCAAAGACCAATGATTGCCCTTGAACCTACTGGCAGAAGAAACTCACAAATCACTCACAGACCACAGCTTGGTGACTGAAGAGCAATTCCCCAATGAGGATCTCAAACCTGGTGGACTTGAATGCCCACGCTTTATATAATATTAGGTTCAATATAGGCTCATCTGAAGACGAGACTTTTCACTACAGGATTTCGCCAATAACCACAGATAGATGAAATCCTCATAGGCAGAAGCACTAGTCACCCCGCAACTTCTCACGATCAAGTTTGGCAGAACTACAGCTCATGGAGAGAGCCGCTGCATAAAATGCTGAAGGCAAGACTGCGGAACTATGGATGACTTTCCAGACTTATGCCTACGGGCATTGCCCACGACTTTGCCGACTAATCTGGAAGATAGCGGGATCATCACAGCCGAGCTGCAACCCCTGTGAAGCATGCCAGTGCAAATCAGGAGTCCCTACTGTTCAGCCGTTGACTTGAACTCAATGCCAAACCAAACCGGGTAGCAGATCACTGAAAGTCATGGCTATGGTAAGCGAATAAGAAGGGAAGCCATGGGGGCGAACCACTACCTAGGCAGAGCCCCAAGAAGCCCAAGACATGTACGAGCCACTAGGCGCCGGATGTCAATCCAAAGATGAAAGGGTGAAGGGAAGTGGGCGGTGGTGGGGGCTGGGCTATATAAGAAAGCCTACTCCCATTACTGGCAATCACCAGAGATCTCAGAAGAGACGGTTTATCAAGGATCAGGAAACTGACCACCACACGGTGCAAACGCTGACAGACTGGAAACCAGCGAATGGGCACACGAGACAAGTGCATAATTTGCGTTGAAGAACCAACACCATAGGCCCCTGCAAGGAGAAAACAGCCAACTGAGAATAAGGGAAAGGAGGAGCTACTGTGCAGGGAAACCTTATGGAAATACAATTGCCGACTTGTTTGCCTCACACCTAGGCACCCGATGTACCCTGCACTATTGCGGACATGCGGCCCCACCTCACAGAGCGAAAGAACCAAGCATATGGCCTATGCATGCAAAGTTGTATTATGGCCCCAGGGTATTCAGTCCATATGATTGCAGGCCCTACAATCAAGCCTGACTTCGTCCTGTGCACCTGCAACCCGAATCCCTCCTACAGCCTCCCAAGTTCCATACGCAAGAACTTTGGCCGAAGCCAGGAGAGTACCCCTTCGAAAAGGATCCAAGTGGAACCACATCAGATCGCCAAAGAGTGTGAAAATAACGAATATGTCTTGTGTGGCCCACGTGAGGACAGTTCTTCTAGGAATGCCCAGAAAGCGCTACCCAGTGAACCTAACAATGACTGCCAAGAGAGCGGAGTAACGCGAAAAGAAGTGATTAATGCAAATAAAGCTTGTACGATTTTGCGAATACCACTAAGGTGGAATTCTGATCAGACCAGGGTCCAGCAGTTTCATATCCTCGGTTAATTCGGCAGAGTTATGGCTAACATGGTTTAGGTGGTAGATTTGGGCCTCACACAGCCGCCTACCTATCCCCAATAAAGCTCTCGCAACGAAGGTAGACGAGCAATCGAATGGAACTCCTCAAGAATAACGTCTGATCTAAAAGATGGAATTCTGCCTGAACGTCCCCTTGCCCTGGGACCCAGAACTCTCTATCCCAATTTTGTCCTGCTACCACGTTAGTCACGACCACCCACAAGCAATACATGGAACTAACACACATTTGAGATTATGTTTCGGAATAGTGCCACTCCCTCATGTGTTTGAAGTCAGGGAGCAAGAGCATGTTAGGGGAAATTAGTGATAGCCGATCTGTACAATTTTGTGAGTTGATTTTGTCTCAAAGAGTTGACTAATTATGCATGCTGCAAGCTCTCTGCTTGTCTTTCCAGAATCTACCAGGAGAAACGGTGCGATGATTTCAGACCAGAGAGACCGAGTGTACATAAAAGAAGGTCATATAAGGATGAAATTGAACCTGGAAGCCCAGATTATGACAAAGGCCCCATTTCTGAGGTTATCATCTGGATGAATTACTCCCCACGGCAGTCGAAATTAGGCGGCCGAAAGCTCCACACATGACGATTCTTGCTTCTCATTTGTTAAATAGGAGATTCCAGTGACAAAATGATTATGATACTACTACCTTTTATTTGTATTTACCTATAGCAAAATGCTGCGTAGATGGGACCTTTGGCAGCTGGACCCACCACCGCACAGACGTGCCAAACCTTTCCTATTTTGAATTATGTGTGACATTTTTCTCAGGATACAATTTGTCGATCTGTCGCGAGCGAACCCGCATACGACCATGAAATGGCTTCAATCCGGCGCGAAGATTCTATTTGTGTGCTGACCCATCCTGGGGAATGGAAATTGTTACCTACTTGGTCTGAGGTGAGGGTCGGAACCACCGCGTAGTCTAAAGCTGGTCGAGGAGACCTGGGGGATATAAACCATGGGGAGAGCACCCATAGATCGTACAAGGAATGAGAAGACAGCGCAAGAAGGAAGAGTCATTGTTGTGCGAGATGACATTGAAACAGGAGGCACCCACTCAACCAGATTGGAAGGTAACGGTTGTTTTTCTAGGAGATTGCACCCGTTCCTCTCTTTGTTTGAATATTGAAAGTACCTCGACAGCAGTTATGGGTTAAATAGCTGCTTTAAGGAGTGCATGATACTAATTTTATATAATCCATGTGATGGCGTCTAGGACTTATTGACTATAGAAAAATTATGATCAAGAATTTGCACCACTCAAGGCACACACCCATCATAAGTCCCAATATTGCGGATAGCGTCAATCTCAGAAAGCTGTAGAAGAATAAGTCCCTGAATACACGCAATTATATAATACTGTGGGAAGATGTATTTTCCCTATCGAAACTCAATGTTTCCACCTTGCGAAAAATTTGTGGATAGAATGGGTTATCTACACCGTAAGGGCCAAAAGTTTATCAAGTTGACCCGCGTGTTTGGCACTACTGGGCGACAAGCAGGAGCCACTACCGCCCACTTGGTAAGACATCCTACCACCAAGTCTACAGAGACAATGCAGAATGTGTTACTTAGTTTATTGTAATATGCAATAATGCTTTCTGGAATGTGAGACCTAATCCCTCTGTAAGTTTCAAACAACCAAAGATGAGACCCGCTGGGGGGGAAGGTATTGTCGTTGCCTTACCTGGAACTACACTTGGTTTTTCTACCCAATACTACGCGACTGGGGATGCAATCTTTGGGGGTCTTCTCAGCGCGATTTTGCGCAGGCATCACTGCCAAAAAACCAATAAATATTTATAACACACAAAAAACAAAAACAAAACCCAACTGGAAAATCTGGGTGAAATACTCACTGGAAACCCTACTCTGGATGTCTTTCTCGAGTTGTAGTTGGGAGATGACCCGGAAGCACTCAGAGAATGTGGGTTGTTGCCAGCTACCTGGAAAAGGTCAGTGCACATTAATTTAAGCATTTCCATCGCCCTTCAATGGCTATTACTCACATCCCTTGAATCCAGCCCCCCTACCTAGAAGACCCTACGAGCAGGTGCTAAAAGAGAGCAGCCCGTCCATTATCCCCGAGGAAGATGCCACAATGGTTAATTATATATAAGATGCAATTGGAGCGTATACCCTAGAGGGGGTCCCTGGACCAGTTCAAGCGCCCACGGATCAGATTGCTGCAGGCCTTCGCCTTCCACTTATTCCCCCTAAGTGCAAATCAATAAGACTGATGGACTAGATTAATTATAATGTTACTATAAATCAGCAGAAAGTGTTTGTTAATTACAGCAGTAGAGATGGCTGTTTCAATGGAGTCTATGAAGAATTAGGCCCAATACTAAGGATGACCTTACAGAATCCTGCGATTAGCATCAACATGGTGCTGGCTGAGAAAGGAGGAGGTTCTGAATGGGGATGATTAGGTGGATAAGAATGCTGAACACTCACTACAATAACCATTGACAAACAGAGAATGTGATATTGGTCCAAAATCACTAATCGCACATTACGGCCATGATAAAGGAACCCTGTCCCTAGAAGGAAACTGTAGGACCCGATGAACTCAGGACATCCACTGTGGACACTTCTTGGCGCCTCCTGGCTCGATTTCTGAGTGGTCTGCCGGGAGGCCTTGGGGAAACGTTGCGCGCTATGACAACAGATAGGAGTAATACTGCCTGCGGGTCCATACTAGTGGTTCGTCGCTGTTGTGTTTGTGCTTGTTGCGTTGCCCCCACTACTCTACAAAAATCTATTGGCCCAGCGGATAGCTGCAGGCCTGAGCGAAACCCACACTCAGGACCTTCCTATGCACAGCAACAGGAACCTCTGATGTATGCGGTGATAGTGAATGGAAGGTATTGGAAGACATCCCCTACTACCAAGAACCCCCATAAAGTATGAACCAAGAGCGTAACTCTCCCTGATTTAAAGGAGACAGAATCAAGGGGAAAACCTCACACTGTTAGGTATGTCTACTGCGAAGTGCCGTGTTGAATCTCACCTAAATAGGGCGGGGTTTCATCAGCAGCTTTTCTGAAGAAATCCCAACAACCCTATCCCCCTAGCTTGATGTGCCAGCTTTCAAAAAGGTAGTAGATACATACCCTGAGCCCCAGTGTCAGGGTAGTTGACAGCCGGACAAGATGGAGGAAACCATCTTGGTTTTAGAGGGGGTTGTGGAAGGTAAACAGATGGTTTATAAAACTAATACTCGTAAAGCATATTAATTGTGATGAATCCCCAAGCTTTTTCTCCTTAAAAGACAATACTCAGTCATAAAAGTGGAAAACCATTTTGATATGAGTGAAGATACAACCAAATTATGAAGAAGGCAGTTTAAGTATGCGTTGCGGTCCAAGCGATTGGATAACATATTGTTATCCACGTTTCACCAGGACGTGGGCATTTGAGTTTATCATCTCCACTTCCTTATAGTTATCGTTTTCACTTGGACAATCAACTACGTGTGTTCGGTCGCCGACAATGCATTCCAAGAGACATTGTTTACTCTATGAAGGACAACATGGACCAATTGAAATTTAACCCAGAAGCCCTGCGCTAATTATGAGACCAATACGTCCGTTCCTCTCGACTCTATCGCCGCCTCGCGACTGTGTGTTTGATTACACGGAAATCATATAAATATGTGAGTATTGCATTGTATTGTTAGAATTACTGTGAACCATCGAATGATGATTCTGAACAGAACTCTTGCGTGCCTGACTCAGTTTCTTAATCTGGCCGATACATGTTCCTCTGATCGTATTTGCTTTTACGGAGTACATCGGGACAAACGGTCGTGACCCCCAGTGTTGGACAAACGACCCGCCACGACAATGTTTATCCAGAGTTGGCCACAGGTGCGAGGCGCAGGACAGATACCACGGGAGAAGTCGATTCAGACTACAGCTTTGAGGAGCGAGACATGGGAAGGCTGTTCGGGACACGCAGAGTAGTATGGTCGAGGCAAGCGGATGCTATTCCCCCCCCCCCCCCCCAACAAGTGAGGATCCGGGTTAAGCTGACGAAGTACACAAAAGGGCCCAGAATACTTAGTCGGCCAACCAACTTGTACCGCTGGGAATACCTTGGAAACGACGTGATGTATTTAAGCGCCCAATAGTCAAACCCCTATCAACCATGGCTTTCAAAATACATAGTGGGGAGGTACATCCTCCGAATACCTATCGGCCTGAACTCTTTAAGTAACGAGTGCGAAGCCGAAGACGAGCCTGGCCGAGTACCTCCCCCCTGCCAGATTGACATGATGTCTCAGTACTTGCAGCATCGCACGGCCAGTTGATCCGGAAACGCGACCATGAAACGGCTATGGAGGGAAGGCCAGGGACGGGGATGTTTGTAACCCCAAACCACAATAAAAAGGTGAGCGGCCCCCTCCAGCGCGACTCTGAGTCTAAGGGAATTATAAGAAAATTCGCCCAAGGGCTGAGAAGATGTCAGAACCAGTTATCCCATGACGGGACCATAAGCGGGACACAAAATGCGCGCAAGAATCAGGTGCCTAAAGACTATGGATCTATACCTCTCTCACCTCGACCGTTACAGGTCTATGAGGCGTGGCTACGCAAAAGAAAAATCCCAGCTGAACCCGTATACCCAGGCCACAGATGAGCCCGCAGAATTTAGATACAAACATGGACTCCCCCTATCAGAGGTGATGTGCAAAGGGAGCACGTTGTAAGGCCTCGAAAGACTGTGTTGCCCCGTAACAAAGAAGCTGGGCTAGACTGGCGAGGTGCACGAGCCGGTAACTCTGTCCCGGCAGGGGCACAAAATGAGCCCATGTTTAGAAAAATCTGTCAGACACACACAAACAAAATGAGCCGTGGTTTCCCGGACCATGAGCGCCCGGACCGTAGCAGTCAGTGACAAAATCCATAGCAAGTATGCGCAAGCGGACCAAGGTTTCCTCTTGCGCACTGGACTCACGACGAGGCTGGAGACAGATCCCGACCAACCCATGGGTCTGCAGGTGCGGAACCGAGGGAACATTTGTTCCGAGACACAGTGATAACTGTACAAGGCCGTAAGACTAAGAGTCTCTAACATCCTGAGTGAGAGTGGGCCACCAATAGTATCATACGAGCTTAGAAGGTGTACGGATTTCGCGATATCCCCAGGTTATGCGCCAGCTGTTGAGAAGAATGTCCCCCATTTAAGCGTATTCTGAGGCACGCCCAAAGCAGGTACAGGACATACGGTCCTTCACCAGGAGGGTACACTGTTGAAGCGTATCTACAGGCAGCTGCCGAAAAGACAGCCGTTCCGTGAGGAAAATGATGTAGCTGCAGGGTGGGCACTCAAAGCCCACCGTGATCGGACAGGATCTAGAGGAGCGTCCGCCCTGACATTTTTCTTCAGCCGGTCTGTTGAAGTGACTAGAAGGAGAGAAATCAAAACGGTTGAACGTCTTGCGAAAGGACAAGCGACCCAACTGATAGTGATTGACAGTGGATTCAAGTCGCCTGGCCAGATTGTAGATATAAAAGATTTCTCTATGGTCAGTGTGGATCTCTATGAGCATGCATGAGCCCTCCCATCCAAGCCAAGTGACTGCCATTCTCTCCGTGAGGGGCCCAACATTAATAGCAAGAAGGTTCCCGATCTCCAGATAGTGTAATGCGTTTCCGCGCGGAGGCTGCTGAAGGATCCTTAGAGAAGTAATCCACACTGTCCGCAATTTCCGCCGAGGAGGGTTTCTGAAGGAAGAACTAGGGGCACCGGACACGCAATCTGAGGACAGGCGTCTCGACCTCTTAAGACAACACGGAGACGCTGAGGAACCCTGCCTCGGACGCGTCCCGATGCAGCAGAGAACAGGAGCTTGAGGCAAAAGCTCAGTTTTCAGACGTTTGAACGCCTATTGAGGCTCGTCCAGATGGCCATGATCTTGTAGGCATGGTCTGGCACCGATTTCCTCTGGTTAAGCGGCCCACCAATCGCGATATGCCAACCAGGGGTGAGGAGAGGATTGAGTGTAATCATAAATCTAGCCCTCTGTAATAGTTCGGCAAAGCCTTACAAAATCGCCTGGATGGACCCTAGGAAGACCAACCGGTCGGGGCCACTGCTAGGACTGCAGAGAGCTTGGCGGTGTTTCGGGGGGTCCATCTGTAGACCTTGGTCCCGACGACGCACTATACCCTAAGAAGGGCCAGGGAGGTGGAACTGGGCGCAGTCGCTCTCGAACAGGCCACTTCTGCCAAGCTTGGCATAAAGGTTGTTGGTTTCGGACCTGCACTGTTTGTAATATCTGCACGACACCCTGCCGGACATGGTGACGGTGATGACGTCTCTTATATTACGGTGATGCCGAGAAATAAATGAGAATTACGCTCATATGCATAGACTATCACGCAGACCATATAGACGATCCGCCCGAAAGTAACTTTCGCATTAACGACAGTTTTAGCGAAAGACAGCCGGAGAGTCTGCAACGAGACCAAATGGACAATGACCGAGAAATATTCGAAGTGGCCATCAAACGGGTGTTGAAATAGGCTGTTTATCCACTCGTCACCATTTTCGCAGATACCGAGATCAGGAGATCAGATTGTAAGCACCGCGAAGGTCCAGTGTAGAAAAAATATTTGCCGGCCACGTAGAGCTGGTCAATAAATCTCCTATAGAGATCAGATGGCAGCGGCGTATCGATTCTTCTACGGGTTATTTCGTTTAGGCCAGCCAGATAATCGATAACTAGGGCCGGGAGGTGTACAATCTTTAATTTTTCAGGAACGATGAAGAATCCGGGAGCTCCGCGATTGCCGCGGTATAGATGACTTGACGAATAAAGCCTTTGCTGGGGAGATTCTCTTGAATATAGTCCAGACATGGCTTTGCGTCATGAACGGGGAAGCGAGGTACACCTATGCCTCCAAGGCGGACAGAGTCAGTACCGGGTTGCAGGCCCTCTGGTCCAGATTGGGGCGAATCGAAAGAAATGACCACGGTGGCCCGCGGTGAGTGCATGTTTCAGACTGTCTTTCAGAAAACACATCGGAGAAGTGCCCATGCGATAAGGAGACAGGACCAAACCTGCAGAGGACTTACGTACGCTCTGGTAGTGGCTTAGACCGAGCAGGCGCTGGGCAAGAAGCTGCCCGAACGAGAGACACGAAGGAAGTGGCCATGCCGGACGCCACCCTACGAAGAATCTCCGCCTGTGTATCCAGTTTAGAGTTGTGCCATGCTCTCTGTAACCCAGGGAGAGGCCCCTGACGTATCTCAGAAGGAGGAACGACGGGCAGTACGGAGTAGTTTCACTGTTTCATGGTGATAGCGCCGCCGCCTATCTGACAGGGCGTGATGAGAGGGGCGCCCAGTGCCAGCAAGGTCCCGAATGGCATCTTGAGGCATTCTCGCTGTTTGAGCGAGGAAAACATGGGAAGTATTCTTGACAGGGGGGGAGTCATAGGAAGCCGGTACTGGGGACACAGCACGTCGTGGGCTGATAAAGTTAACAGCCGCGACCCCAGAAGGTCCAGGAAAGCAGATGGCTAGAAAGGATTGCTTGGTCTGCGACAACCAGAAATTCCACATAGCCAACAGGATTCACGGTCCAGGCCGGTTGGGAGAACGCCGCCACTGACACTATAGGGATGCCTTCCTGATGAGCCTCTAGATGCTGGGAGTTTCAACACGGGACGTACCGCGACACATTTACTCAATAAAGTGTGCGCCGCCCGCAACCGCCACAGGTGAAGACATATACTGACTCAGGCAGTCGCCTCGCGGAGAGGTTCCTCCTGGGTCAAATCGCAGCACCTTTCCAACCTGCATGGGCGCGTCGTCTCATGAACCGTCGGC
Organism: Phyllomedusa bahiana; assembly: GCA_025379985.1. Lineage (NCBI taxonomy): Eukaryota > Metazoa > Chordata > Amphibia > Anura > Hylidae > Phyllomedusa > Phyllomedusa bahiana. The sequence continues at coordinate 53,685 of JAODAL010005297.1, forward strand.
GGAAGGAAGGTGGATGGCGTTTGAAAGACAAGGAGCTAAGCGACGGTAGCCGGACGATGGTACCGAGTTGGCTGCAATTGGAGGCGGAGAGCTACCTCGTTTGTCTTTCAGCCCAAGCGGATATCGGATCCGGCGGTTGCGTCCAACTGAATCAAATTATCCAGCGAGGCGTAGGCAGGTCCCGACTCTGCTGAGCCTCCATCATTTAATGCTTGATAGTCCCGGCAGATATCGAGGCCTTTTGCCAGAATGTTGCCACCAAAGCCTCTGAAGTTGTTTTTCCAGTCCAGTTCTGACGGCTAAATGGTGTAGCGAATCTGCACAGAGGTACTCGCTCCACAGGTGGAGTACACCGCTCCTAGACGGAGGCGTGGAGCAGAGCTGCCGAGCACAGAAGAGGAGGTCGTGCGTACAGGTTCCTCAAGTGACGTTGCAGAATCCCCCTGGAGGACAGAGCTTGACAGATTAGCCGTTAAGCCGAGATACTCAACAGCGTCCCATAACGGGCGTGGCCTCAGGCCAGAGCTGTCGACCCGATAGGAGGCATAATAATGAAGGCCACTTTAGCATCCGCTCAGTAGGGAAACTGGAATGACCAGACATCTCGATGTGTAGTGAAGCAATTGACTGGATGAAACTCTGCACTTCTTTTGGGGTCTCTCATCATCATAGACGAAATGAGAGGAAGTGGCCAGATGCAGCGGGATAGGGCCCCAGAGTTAGCGCGAGCAGGAAGAGCCGGAGGCTGCGTAAGGAGCAACAGGTTGTTGGCAGGCTGAAGACCTTGTAGGCCAGCAGCTGCCCCAGGGGATGACGGAGTAGGTACGGCAGGGCCGCAAAGCGTTGCGCATTCATCATGGGCAGAGAGCTGGTCGGATAGCGCTGACTCTGCTGGGCAGACGGCTGTTCGCTACAGTCCGAGAGTATCGGGAAGAGCTGTACCAGGCGGATATCCACGGCCAGTATCGTACTCGTAAGGGTTCGAGTAGAGATACACTGCGACCACCGCAAGCTATGATGATAGTTAAGCCACGCCAGGAGACTGGAATCTAAATAGCCCCGGTTTACTCACCAAATGATCCCGCCCACCCCGACCAAAGCCGGGATGCGACTTGCTGAGGTCGTGAGGCTGACCAGAGTCGTTACCTCCTGACGTCTGACTATGCCTGCTTATACCGGTATGTGCACGTGCCGGGGCTATTGCCGTGGTGGGCTACAAACTATCGTATATCCAAAGGCCTGTAGGTCGGGGATCAGACAGAAGGTCAGAGGTAGGCGCCCCAGCAGCGTTCAATGGTCAGGAACAGGCAGACGGTGCAGGGCCAGGCGGCAACAGGCAAAAGTCAGTGAAACGTAGCAAGCGGACCTGCTACACTAGCGTGGTAATCAATACGGAACTTAGAAGACACACTTAAAGCCTCCACTAACGCACACAACAATCTGGCACAGCAGCGCTGGGAGAAGTTACGGAGGCGTAATAACCCTTATATTAGACAGTGCCGCGCACCTAAGCCAATTACAGCGGACACTGAGCCTCCTTAAATCTAAACCAGTCCGGGGCCGCTAGCCGTTGCCGCAGCTAGGGGTCGAGCGCGATCCGCGCACGAGACGGCCGAGGACGGAGATGGAGCGGCCCGTGGTGCACCGGAGAAGCGGACAGGTAATGGAGAGGCCCGCGCAGCTGCGCCGAAGTGGACGGACCGCGTCGTCACGGGGATGCCCCGCTGGGATGCGACGCGCTGAAGCCCCTTAGCAGGGCGAGCGGAACGGAACCTGTGTAGGGCTGTCTGCGGACGCCCGCGGCCCGCCGATGGACAATGATCTTCTATAGACATGGCTGGATGATCCTTATAGATATGAATGCGAATAATTCCATTGACACATGACTGAGATGATCATCTACAGACATGGGCTGGATGATCCTATAGTCATGACTGGATGATTCTGCATAGATACGGCCTGGATGATATCCTATAGACATGGTGTGTGATGATCTCCTATAGACATACGCTGGATGAATTCTCTATACACTCATGGGTGGTGATTTCCATATAGACACTGGCTGGCATGCATCCCTATAAGAAATCTCTGGATGATAGTTTATAGACTATGGTTGGATTGATCTCTGCTAGACATATATTCTAAAGCCCTAGCCAACACTTCTATGCGAGAGTCTGTTGCTCAGTGGCACAGTAGCCCATGCGTAAAGTAGTGAGTCACAATATGAAGAGAATCCAAGAATACAGGCCTGTTAAGATGATATTTAGAAAATATTTATTTGAATAATTGCAAGCAAAAGAAGTTACAACTCTCCATGTCAGTCATTTATAGATACGATTAGTAGAGGGCATTTTCCATGCCGTGGCCCTGACATCCGCGACAAACAGCGCCTGGGGGGATTGTCTTTGTTGCCTTGAAAGACCTGATAGATTGCGGAGCAAGCGCAGAGTGCAGTTCTAAACCCTAATCCTTTACCAGTACACCTTGTAAACTGTACTCAGATAATGAGAATCCTACTAGGTACACAGCTAAGAGGATAGACTATTAACCTCAATGTCAGCGGATAGCGCCTGATGTCTAAGTTTTATAATCAGCACGCCGCCCACCTGCAAGGCAGAAGTTGGGCTTTTGAATATTTTGCTAGCAGGGGACTATCCACCCCCCACCCCACACAAGGTTGCTAATCTACTTTACGTTAGGCCCTCTCCATGGTCAGTGACAGTCTGAGGAGTGCCACCCCCGATGTGAATCACCAGAAGACTGCAAACAGAAGGCTATTGTTGAGTAATCAGGCGGAAAAAGTTCAGACACGGCGGCCAAGAAGACGGAGGTCAAGATCCAGAGCATGGGTCAAATACCAGGAATACGTAACATAACTTAACAAACATAGACGGAGAAGCACACATCAAAATAGGCAGCCGATTGAGTTAGGTGGAATTTGCAAAAGCTAATAAGTGTATCTCGAGTGAATACCCAATCGTGTGGTTGAGTTTGCCTTTTAAATTTAAAAGAGCTGGTGTACATTTGCCCTAGGGGGTGGGTATGCATCATGCTCAGGGCCCCAGACAGTAAGACGAAGGAGCAAGGGACGCAAGGTGATGTGTATTTATGCAGACTGCGGACGAGAGACATGGACACGAGTTACATCCGATGGTCCAGAGTACGGGACCCGCAGTGGTGCTCGCGACCTCAATGACATACCTTTCTTCCCCAATGGCAACTCCTGGTATCATTAGCCTCACTACTCAGACCTGCATATGAATGTATTGTGATAACGGTGATCCACAATATTCCTATTCCATCACTTAGGCACCTGTGGAGTAATATCCCTGCTCTTATCCCAGATCAACCTCCTTCCTTTGTTTATCCCATACATTTTGTATCTAGTATATGCCTATGTTCATTTTATAGATTTCTCTCCTTGTTCTTACCATTATTCTTTGATGCTTTGCTTTTATGTAAATCACTTCTAAGCTATGTTATATACATGAGTATATACTGGCTGTTTGTATTTGGAGCTTGTCTTTGGACCTCACAATTATAAAGACACTGAACTGCACATATTTCTGGGATTCTTTATTGGGATATTCTCATGATATATTTCTTCATGGTTGTGTTGGTTTGGAATATTGCCAAACAGACACCCATCCTCTACTGAATACAGTGTGCCATGCATATTAAACCTATTTTGAGTTGCTGGATACGGGGGCCAGGAAATACAGGAGATTGGCTGAAGGCTATGGATAGTGTAAGGTTTGAGGGACAGAGCAAAGGTTATCCCAAGAAAGTGGACTTGTGAGACTGGGGAAAGCATGGGGCCATTGACTGTGGTAGATATGATCAAGGGGTTGAGTGGGGTTGAAAGGATCTATGATGAATGGACTCTTCGAGATGCGACGCTGATACGTCTGTAGAATCATGCAGGAGGGGGAAGCAGAAAGACAGCAGAAAACGATGCGGATGAATGCGAATATTTCTGCCCGATCCTGGAAAGCAGAGAGGAAACTTGTTGTGCGCATAGAGTAGATTAAAGGGGTTCTTGCAAACAATCATCCTTCAATAACTCCACTGCATCCAGCTCTTCAGCTCTGGTCGTGCCTCAGCGTGTGTGCATTTGCTGCGTTGAAATTGAATAATCATGGTGACCCAGCAGGCATGACCGGATCACCAGTCCCTGTCCTTCTATAGTCAAAGAAAGGCTCTGTTTATGATGTAGAACTAGTAAGTAGCATAACTTTCGTAGCGCAAGAGGTAAAACTTTTCCACAAGGGTCCTTCAGTTCCAAATCCTAGCTAGGAACCAAACGTATGCGATTGTATTTCCATCTTTAACCTAATGCATCATACATCATTGAAGGTTCTATTTTTTTAATTTTTTTTGACGACTGTTTGCTAATTACTAAGGCTGATACCATGAGGACAAGAAGTTATAAGAATAGACAGCACCTGGGTTTTTGAACACTCAGTAGCTGGTCCCTGAGCAGGAGAAATAGATGTCACTGATGCATGATTGCCGACCATGGAGCTGAGGAGCTGCTCTGCCCCAGCGTATCCCCCCAATGGAGATGACGTACTGCTAAACTCAAACGGGAATCAGCTAAAGATTGCAAGCTAATACAAAACGGAGTCCAGCAATTTTTAATAATGATGTATGCGTGCAACAATGTTTTTATTATTTAATTTCACAAACTTGCCCACATCAATTTTTCTTTGTCACCAACAAACCCTTTTTTAGCGTCCATTGATGGAGAAACTGTATCCCAAAAGTTGCTGATAAATCGTGCTGTTATGGTTAGGACATAAGTAGCGTACTATATTGATTTTTGGTGCCCAGGTTCCATTTTGTTGCGACCGTTAGTGTGTAGAATGTAATTGCAGAATCTATGATGCACAGACCAATGGGCTCAGTATATGCTCTGACATCACCTATCCTTCTTAGGCCTGCTACGCTGGAGTGTTCAAACCCTCAGGTTGCATGTCACTCTGATTCCCGATTCTCTGCATTACTCCTTAGTAATCACACAACACTCACTGCTGAGCGAGTGTTCCAAACCTGGGTTGCTGTAATTCTACTCCCGTTCCTCTGTACTTCTTAGTAATTAGTCATACCAGTTGCCAACTAAATAAAATAAAAACTAATCAGTTTTGTGTATTAATAAGAGAAAAAAAAAACAGGTTTGGTTCCTGCAGGGATTTTGAACCTAGGACACTTGTGCTGTGAGGCAAAAACTTATTCTCTGAGCTACATTGTAGCTACTCACAATGCTTTACATAAACAGACCATTCTTTTACTACAGAGAGGAAAGGCCTGGTGATGTCAATCAAATCACACACGCCTCCTTCTGGGCACACAGAGTTGAAGAGCTGGATGCACGAGGTATGAAATGAGATTGTGGCAAAACCCCTTTAAAGAAATCCAAGAATTAATAGTTTACATTACAAGAGTTCAGTATTTAGAATAATTTTTATTATTTCGTATCATGTAATATTCATTCTGTGGGCTATTGTGAAATTTCGTACATAGATTTTGAGATTTTACCCTTTTTGCTTAAGTTATGGTATTCTCGAATAGAAGTTACGACACTGACCCTATTCTTTTAGTGTAACCTACTTTCTGTATGACAAAGACCTAGTTTTTACGCCAGTTCTTATTCTTGAACAGTTGTTCTTATCTTTAATATTTATGGGTTTTTTTTAACCCTTTTTAGAAATAATTGATAAGAGTTTCATGTATTTAACAGTATATTGATTGTTTGCTTGTTTTTAGATGTTTTTGGATATGTCTCTTTATGGTTTTATTAACCTTTTTGTATATGTTGGATCAGCCTCGTTTTGAGATCCCCGCTTTTTGAAACTTGGCAATTCTATCTCGTGACCTGAGGAAGCAAGCTCATTTAGTTTGCGAAACGCGTTGTCTTTTAGTATATTGTGTACAATAAATAATGGCACTTTTATAGTGGTAATTTTGCCAAATGTCATTTATTTAACCTTAAAAGGGTTTTGCCAATAAATGAGTTCCTTACCTAACAGGCTAATACTCCCCTCTTGAGGCTTGAAAAAAGGGGCGTTGTGTTTCTGTCTTTAAAAAAGCAAGTAGCTCCTCTGTGATGTCATCACTCCACCTCCCATGCACACTCCTGATATTCAGTCTCTGTAGTTGAGTAAACATTCTTTGACTAATCCACAGGGGATAACTGTATTGTGCACAAGAGAGACGATAAGCTCTGAGCAGGCAGCCTTCTTTCATTTGTTCACAAACTAATGCAGGGGTGAGGAGGGCTGAGTAGGGAGCATCTGCATGATTACTCAGATAATTACATTACAACCAGTGGATTCTCTATACAAAAGACACCAGATCTTTTCTCCCCAGTCCTTTCAAAGCTTGTCCATGTTCCCTGCCATCAGATAAGAAGTGCAAACAATGTTAGCGCAGCTAGATCAGCTCCTGTCAGCTCCTGGTGGTGTCTAATGTAAACTGTCAGGAAACTAAGGGCATGTAAGGAAGGCTGTAGATCTCACAGGCTTCACTTTTTTAATGACATATATTTAGAAAAGTGATTAAATACCCATTTTGAAGGATCCCACATCAACATTACATCGTGGCAAAACCCCTTTAACATGTTAGAGCTAATCCTTCTGCACTATCATCTGTATACGTTGGCCGTGGACCTTTGGTGCTAAGAGTTCCCCGCGATTTGGAAAGGAATTGGCAGCTCGTGTTTGAACCGATTGGTTCTAAAGTGATTACATGTGTTGTACCATTTCTGTATAACGTCTTCAGGTGAGCAGTACAATTTACTGACTCAATTATTTCTGCTGGTATTATTTTACTATACATGTGTGCGTCTCTGATCCACTTTCTCCTTGCACCTTCATACCTATGTCTTTTTAGTTTCACATGAATTTCCAACATTTCTTTAGTACAACATTGAGTGACCACTGCTTTCAGCAGCATATACTTGGTGAGGTGGCAATGCCGGATCTCCAAAACTAGAGCTGATAGGGAAAAACAGGGGTCATTTTCAAAATCAGCACCCCAAACATACTCAAAAACAGTTCCAACTTTTAAGGCACCAAAAAGAGTGTTCTTAAGTATTATTATTACATGCTACTATTAACTTATAAGAATGTGACACAACTCTCCTGATCATGACGGTCATTTACCTGCATGATTTGCTATGAAAAAAGTTTAAAAACCAGAGCAAGCAAACCACGAATATACATCAAATATGAAACACATCTTTGTCAAGAAAAGAAATTATGTGTAGAATTGTTTTTTTTCTACACCTATCCAATTAGATGTCTCCTTCCAAATTGGGTGATTACAGCTGTTAACAGAAAATACACACCACGCAGGTTGGTCGAGCATAAAATCTGATTTAATCATAGCAAGTTAGAGTTCAATATAACTTTGAATCACATGAATATTTTATCATTGGCTAATTGGCTGTTTCTGGGCAGACTATTAGTGAGACCTCATAACGTCTCCTTATTTGCATCTACGCAATGTTGCTAGGCACTTCTGATAACGAGCATTCCTTTCTGTATCCTCCAGGAACTTTTTGAAGGCCTCTTGGCTTCTCGCGAGCAGTAGTTGTTCTAAGCAAAGAAGGGTGAAAATATCTGATGAACTTAGATAAGGATATAATAATGGATATAATAATGTAATAAAGAGCAGTTTAAACACAAAATATCTGATAAGCTAGATAAGGATATAATGATAGAACCGATTATAATGTTTTCCCTTAAATCACCAACATGACATCATTATTCCCCATCATAGATCCACACCATGCATAAGTTCTGGAATTATAATAATCTAGATGTCTTTGGTCATCTATAATAGGCTGTGGATATGGAGGAGACACTACAACTACTGAGAATGCGTGTATAGAGTCTGATCCATGAGATCCACTGGTCACTGTAGGATCCGAGAAGGCAGATCCCATAAATGGTCGCTCTTCTTTCCTTTATCTGCTGGAGTCTTTGTAGCCCTAGAAGACAATAAAGAAGACATCACAATAGGTCACAGATTCTGTGTTGAAGATGTTCACTGTGACTGAGCTGAAGCCCTTGCGTCTTCATCACCATCATCAATACCAAAACCACAAAGCAGAAAGAAAGAAACTCTAGTGAGAACAGTACAATGAATAACACAAAGGGCGAGATGTCCAAAAGTTGGCGGTGTTACGTGAATTTTTAGGCGCATTAAATAATTGTAAAGTGCGCCAGAAAGTCCGACCCTATCAAAAATCTGGCGTCAGGTACACCTTGCATAGTAAAGATAACACGCCTAAAAATTATGCGCTGTGCGCCTCCATAACAAAATGCGCCTATTGAGGCACATAGCACACTTACAGGTGTTATTGTTAGGGGGATTCATATACTTAAAAGATAACTATCCCTCCTTGCACTTTTGGCCTCGATAGGGACATTACATACCTACCAATAAATGTTTTTTCCCGCGTTTTTTTAGGCAAATCTGGCAATAGTTTCATTAGGACTATGAATGCCCCTATGAGGCACTTCTGGGGTTTTCTTTGTGTGGCTCCACCTGAAGCCATTCCCACTGGGCACCCGGTACCTACTAGGTGTGCAGCACCTCTAACTTTACTGCTCTTCTTTCCTTTCTCTAAATCAATATTGTAAGACAATAAGCCGAAGGGAAAATGGACACCCCGTCATCCCTTTTTGTCCCTTTTAACCCCCCCTAACAAGCCTAAAAACAGTTTAAATACCTTTTTATGGTTAAAGACACCCATTAGGACCACTTCTGCCAATATGGATAAGATACAACGTATAATGAGGTAATGACAGTCTTGGGGGGAGGGGGGCGGGCATTGGTTCTTGATATTGGTATAGGGACAGCATTTCTGTAAAAGGTTTAGGGGAAAAAGTGTCCAAGAACCCTCTTGGAGGTTGATAACTGTGAATATCACCTTAAGTCACATCTGCTGCCAGCACATACACTGACCATATTTTTTGCTAACTAAACAGGTGGTGTACATTTTAGGGTACATCGTTGTATACAACATTTCTCTTGTCCAGGGCAGTCTTTGTCCAGCTCACACTCTCCAGGGGGTAGTGGAGGTCTGCATCTTGAAACCAAGAATGGGCAATCCCCAGGCTTCTCTGCTGGGATGTAGGCAAAGGCAGAATTTAGATATTTCAGCAATGAGCAAGTTAGTAATTGATAAACCATCTGGTCTCAGCAAATGATGGAGTCTTAGTTGTGTCCTCTGTCTACACTAAACCCTATCTCTATCCACCTCGCTCCAGTCTCAGTGGCATTATCATATTTGCCTGCTATCCCTGCTCTAAGTTGAATCAATGCAGACTGTGCATACATAGCCCCATCATATATTATATAGAGGTCTGACCCAACAAACAGGAGAAAAGCAGACTGGTTACATAGGAGACAGTGAACTTAGTCTATAAACCTGTTTTACAAAGGGGTCAGGTTTTTAATGGTTTTTAATTTTTTAATGAAACCCCGAAAGAGGAACATTCTGTAGACTAGATAGGAAGAATGGCACCTACTGTAGACCAGATAGAAAGGATAATACCTACTGTAGACTAGATAGACAGGATGGCACCTGCTTTAGAATAGATAGGAAGGATCATGTCTGCTGTAGACTAGATAGGAAGAATGGCACCTAATGTAGACCAGATAAAGAGGATAATACCTACTGTAGACTAGATAGACAGGACGGCACCTGCTGGGGGCTAGAAAGGAAGGATCATAACGGCTCTAGAATAGATAGGAAGGATCACACCTGTTGTAGAATAGATAGAAAGGATGACACCTGCTGTAGACCAGATAAGAAGGACCACACCTGCTGTAGAATATATAGGAAGGAAGGATTAAAACCCCATAGACAGAAGAAAGGATCACATCTGCTGTATACTAGATAGGAATAATGACGCTGTAAAATAGATAGGAAGGAAAACACATGTTGTAGAATAGATTGGAAAGGGCATCCACTGTAAAAGATAGGAACTTAATTGATGTAGGAAATTTAAAAAAGAAAGGGGAAAACAAACCCTTTTGTAGACTAGGTAGGAAGAATCACACCTACTGTACTTCAATAAAAGTACATCAATCACCTATATAATCCAGATATTTATGTAATAGTTTACAGATGTAGCACAGATAAACTTGACAGACCCTGATGTCACAGCACAGAAAGTTTTCTATACTCACTCAATACTTTGCAATGACTTTTATTCTGATCTAAGAATAGATAACACAGATGTCATGATGCGCTCCACAGTTCTGCGCAGGACCGTGGACCTGATCGAGTTCCCATTTCCCAGCCTGCTCACATGCTGCTCACTACTCACCTCTCCCCGCTCCTGCTCCACGTCCCCTTACTGCCTCTTGCCAGCACATGCATGCCAGCTCTGGAGGATTTAAAGAGCTAGTGCTCAGGCAATTATCAATCATTGGATGCTGGACCCTTAGCTCATTATCTCCTGACTTCCTTCCCATTGTATTGGTGTACTTTAGTAGAGAGTTGAGTGTGTTATTGGTGTTCTTCTATTTCTTGTCCCTGATATGTTTGTCTGGACTTGACTATGCCTCTGCCTGACCCCTTTGTACCATGCTTCACCCTGGCCATCACCACGAGTGATCATGTCAGAGGAAGTGTCCTGGAAGTCCCCCGCAGCAAAGCTCAACCGGCTTCGCGATGGGCCCTTGCGATAACTGGGGAGGCTCAATAGACTCAACTCCCTGTCGTGGCTCATATCATCTTCTTGTGGTGACACAGAGGATCCACTGCCCATCACCCATGATAACAGGAAGCCGTGATATCACTGTCAATCTTTGCTACATCAATATATGTATTTGTGTATGTGTTAATATATTATAATGAGGAAACTACCACTGTATAGTTAGTGTGTAGAGAAGCAGGATTTTGATTACCTTCTCTCTGACTGTTGCATATATCCCCACACTATATATTCCTGCAGGTTGCACTGGGCAGTCTCCAAGCTTTACTGCAGGAGGATAGTCTAATGTACAGTCCAGTCTATGGATTTTAACAATAACCAATATCTGACTCGGGTTTGTGGGAAAAATGTCAATAGCTTAGATCATCACGTCCCATGACTGTTGGAGGAATAAAGACCCTCTCACCCTCCCGCCATAGATACACTTACCTTTCATCATATCTCTCTCAGTTGAGAATAGTGGCGTTACACATTGTGGCGTACACACCAGGAAACAACATTTCTGGTCTCCAGGGCAGTTCTCATCTCCCTTACACTTTCCAGGAGGCAATGGGAGCTGACATCTTGTTTTCGAGATTGGGCAGTGTCCAGGTTTCACTGCAAAGAAATAGCCAAGGGCAGAATTCAGATATTATAATAACAACAGAAATGTCCCAGAGAATGAACGGATAGAAAACTAACCCGCCCCAACATATGCGGAAGCCTTCACTACATCATGATGTCTACTAAAACCTGCTTGGAGCAACAAGTCCTACAATTTCCAGGTAACATTACTTTCCCAGCCAGGACATTCAGTGGTGAGGAGACTAATTTTCAGACAATGCTCCATGGGAAAAAATATTTTAATTCGCTCCAGACCCCAGGCCTCTTCAATGAGAATCAGGACCTCACTGAGCCTCAACTGAGACATCTCTGGCCAGGGCCGGGACGACGGGTAGGCAGAGGTAGGCGATCGTCTAGGGCACCTACCTCTGCCTGTCCCTAAGGGGCGCATCAGGGCCCGGAACCTCCCGGTTCCAGGCCGCTGGCGTGGGCCTGAAGCGCCGTCAGTCTCGATGTATTTGCGATCACAGGATGCACATACAAGCTGGCGTGCTTCTGCGGAGCAGAGAGCCGAGCGCTCCAAAACCCCTGCTCCGCAGTACAGTCCGGCTCACTGACACCAGCAGGGACCTGTGCCGGGTCCTCACAGCATGAGGACCCTCCGTCGGACGCCATGCTGCTTGCTGCTTCCGCTGGGGCAGCGTCGCGAGATGAAGAGATTCATCGCGACGCTGCCTATCTCCTAGAACGCACTGCCCGACATTGGCCCGTAGCAACGTTCCGAGTAGCTGCCGGAGCCAGCGGTCCAGGACGCGGGTTGACACGTGATGACGTATCGCCAGAGTCCCTCAGGACAGAGAAGCGCGCGTCCGGGAAGCAGGTAAGGTGTTAGTAGTAAATGTTGTATTTTTCCACTGCCGTCCATCCCCTATAATACCTGCCTGCCGTCAGAGCCCCTATAACACCTGCCAGTCTCATTGCCCCTATATACCATGCCGACCTGCCTATAAGCCCCTATATACCTGCCGGCCTGCCTCAGATCCCCTAAAACCTGCCTGCCGCCTCAAGAGGACCCTATATACCTGCCTGCCTCAGAGCCCCTATATACCTGCCTGCCCTGCCACTGAGACCCCTATATACCTGCCTGCCTCAGGTGCCCCCTATAATACCTTTCCTGCCTCAGTGCCCCTATATCCTGCCTCAGTGCCAACCTATATAACCGAGTCCTGTCTCAGTGCCCCTATATACCTTGCCCAGCCTCAGAGCCCCCTATAAACCTGCCAGCCTGCCTCAGAAGCCCCTAAGTAAAACCTGCCTGGCCTCAGAAGCCCCAATACATGCCTGCCCAGAGCCCCTATATACCTGCCTGGCCTCAAAGCCTCCTATATACCTGCCTGCCTCCCTCAGTGCCACCCTATATAGCCTGCCTGCCTCAGGTGCCCTATATTCCTCCTGCCTGACCCTCAGGTGCCCTCTATAAACCTGTCGCAGAGCCTGCAGTGCCCTTATATACCTGCCTGCCTCAGAGCCCCTAAATACCAGCCTGCCTGCCTGCCACAGAGCCCTATATACTTGCCTGCCTGGCCTCAGAGCCCTATATAACCGTGTCTGCCACCTCAGTGCCCCCTATATACCAGCGTGCCTCAGTGCCCCCTATATACCAGCCGCCTGCCTCAGTGCCCCTATATACTTTGCCTGCCTGCACCTCCATGTGCCCCTCATATACCTGCATGCCTGCCTCAGTGCCCCCTATTTACCCTGCCTTCCTGCCACAGTAGCCCCCTATATGGGCCTGCCTTCCTCAGTGCCCCCTACCTACCCCTGCCTGCCTCATTACCCCCTAATACCTGCCATGCCTCATGCCGCCCTATATGCTTCCTGACAGTGCACCTATAAAGCCAGCCTCATGCCCCTATAGATATACCGCCTGACTGCCCTATATTCCTGCCTGTGTGTCCCTATATATCTGCTGCCTGATGACCTATATTTAAATCTAACTGCGTGTGTCTCTTGTGTACAAATATCTAATATACCAGCCTGATTAGATGGAGACATATAATTATGCTATATACCTGCCAGACTGAGAGAAGCAAATCAATATACCTGCCTACTGATGGTGACCCTATATAAACAACCAGCGCAAATTGAGGTGACATATATACTGACTACCTTCAGTGCCCTATATAGCTTCCTATCTGCGGGACTTATATATTAAGTAAGGAGTTTACTGGAAATGTGAAGGAAAACAAAGGATGAAATTGTGTCCAAATCTTGCACGGGACGATTATATGGCCGTGAGTGCAATCAAGCAGAAGGTGAGAACCGGGAGTGGGAGAAGAAAAGGAAAGTGTGAACAACTGCTTGAGATCAGAAAAGACGTCTCCCGAGAGTCACTAAATGTAACTCAGTGTAATCACTTGATAATTCTGCAGAGCTCATACAACTAGTATCCCTTACACTATCTGGTCACATGTATGGACGGAGGGTATATGTCTGTAGAGCTGTGTACAGCTGATAGTCCCACAAGAGGTGGTTGCGTTTGGTCAGGTCTGTGCAGGATTAATTTGATCCTGTTAGTAGTAATAGTTATGTGGTCTTTGTTTTGTAGGAGTGTCTTTGCCAGGTGACAGAAGTGGTGCAGGGGAGAGAGTAACTGGTGCAGGTGGGGGTGGGAGGGGATGAGAGGGCCTGGCGTAGGGGCGAGAGGAATTGGGGGGGGGGCAATTTTTTGGGGAGCGAGGGGGGGCGCCATTGGCGTGTACATGCCTATGGCAACCAAAATGCGCCTTGGACCCGGCACCTGGTCTCTGGCTAACCAACCAGTAGTCTGACCTGTGCTGATGACTGAGGGGCAAGAACCCTGACACCGCTGAAGGGGGACTCTGGTATTGCTGGTATGAGAAGGTTTCCATTCTTGTGGAAGAGAATCTATTTCCATACTATTTCCCATGGGGCATTCTGTGAAAAATAAGTTTCCATAATCCTGGTTCTCCACATTTTGAAAACCCTTTCTTATTAATTTTGAGAGGGTTTATTTTTTTTAAAAAATATTTTCCAAAAGGGGGCCCCAAACGGGGTTTGGGTGTAACTTTTTCTGAACCTGGGCAGAGCGACCATAGGTGGTCGCAAGGTGCGCCACTAGGTTTTTGGGGGAAACCCGCCCCGAAATGTGCCACCGAGGGCCTGGTCCCGGTTTTGGGAAAAAACCCGGAGTTTTCGGGCAGCAAAAATTTGGGTTGGGGCCCCTCCCAACGGGATACGGGGATTCCTCCATTATTTTTTTGGGGTTTTCCTTTGGGAAAAACTTTCCGTTTTTTGGGTGGGTGTTTTTTTACGATCCATTTCCCGGGGTTTTTTCCCTCCCCATTTAAAAAGCCGCTTTTAAAAGGTTTCTGGGGGCGTGGGTAAGCCACCTTTAAGTTTGGGGCGGCCCGAGCTGAGGGCAGAGCCTTTAGGCCCCCCCGAGGTTTAAGAGGGAAGTCTTTTAAAAAGTTTGGGGACTGTAAACCAGGTGCATTGGTGGGAAATGGGGCTCTAGGGCCAGAAACCAAATTTTAAAAGGACCTTTAAAAGTTGGGGGGAAATTTACGCCTACGGCCTGAATTTTTTGTTTTTTTATTTTATTTCCCGTGCCTGAATAAAAACTGGCTGAGGCCGTGTTTAAAATTTAAGCCTTTGGGGTTCCCCCGGGGTTTTATTCCACCTACAAAAGGGGGGGCGACCCCCGAAGTTTAAGCGTAAACCCAAAAGGGGGGTCCAGGGTTGGGGTGAGTCCCTACAACTCTTAATATCTATTTCTGAAGGTAAATGAAAATAAAGAAATCTCTTTTCCAAAAAATTTTAAAAATTTTATTAGGGGCAGCCCCAAAAAAACAGCCAATTTTTATTCCATTCTTTAACCCACTTTTGCACCATAAATACACCTTTTCTAAGTTGATGCATTCGTTGGCCCAGAACATTTGTACTTTTTTTGTGATACATTTTCAAAAGGTTTCTTGTGTCTTTTGGGGAAATAGACGGGAACTAATTTTTGGTTTACTATCAAAATTGGTAAAAAAGAAAAAAACACACAAGAAATTTATTATTTTTTGCATTTTTTGTATAACCCTGAGCCTTTCCCTTTGTTATGTTGGCCCCAAAATCAAATTTCCACCCAAACCCCCCCTTTGGGAAATATAGGATACTCAAATGGAGGGGAAAAAACCAAAAACATACTATAGAAACTAGATAGATGATAAAAATAAATAGATAGTGATAAAAGATAGAAAAAGAAATATAGAAAATTGAAAGGGTAAAAGATAGACAGACAAGGCTTGGGGTTCCCATCTTTCCCTCTCAAGTGGGAAAACCAGTCTTGCAACCCTAAAAAAAGGGAAAGGCTCACCACCAGTGTAACCAGGCGTACAGCCTCATATTCTCAGAGGGCAAGGACACCAAAACCAAAACCAAGAAGGGAGTCCAGCACATTCACAGAAATGTAGATTTTATTTAGGATCCATTGGAATTATGAAAGCAGTCAAAAATGTTTGTAGCATGTTTCTTAAGGACTTTAAGTGTTATGTTACAATAGATCCTAAATAATATCTATAATTTATCGAAGTTCTAGACTTCGCACTGCAATATTACTTTACTACAGAACATTACAACCCGAATTTTTTAAAAATTTTAAAAACAAAAAAAAATTTTATCTTTTTGGGTCTTTAAACATAAAATTAACCTTAATTTTGAGTGTTTGTTCACCCGGGAGAAAATTTTACTTCAAAAGATCCCCCAACCCCCTCTTTGTCCTCCTCCTTTGTCCCATCTGCCCTATACCTTTTTTGTCCCCCAACTTCCCCTGTTTCCCAAAATTCTCCTCTGCCCCTTTTAGACCCTTCGTCCCACCAACTCCCTGTTCCCAAAAATCACCTCTGCCCCCCAGACCCCTTTGCTCCTCTAGACTCCTCGGTTCCCTCCAGACTCCTCTGTCTTTCCAGATGCCGCTGTCCCTTCCGACCCCTTTTTTTCCCCCTTTTTAAAACCCACTGCCCCCCTTAAAGTTCCCCCCAGGGTCCTCTATCTTTTGTATTAAAATTAGAAGTGTAACAAATCTTTAGATTTCTCTTTGAAAATTTTTCAAATTTAGTTTGGGGCACTAACCAACATCTTGCAGAAACAGGGGCCACAGTAATCGAAAATTACTTGAACACAAAATGAATTGGGGGAAGAAGGGGAAGACCTTGGATTTTAGCCATGGCGTCTGGTCCGCAGAATTTAGGGATCGGCCTTTCCGGGACTTGATTCTTAAAAAGATTAAAGGGGGGGGGGCAGGAAGTAAGGTCCCCAAATTTTTTGTTTAAACAAAAGGTTTTTGCTTACACAATTTAAAATGCGTAAAAAGGTGTTTACAAAAATGCTTTTTAATAAAAAAACATTCCCGATGTCAAATCCAAGTGACCGCTCCCTAAAAAAACAAATGGGCAAAAAATCTCCAAGTTTAAAATCCTCCCAAAAAACAAAACAAAAAACCAATTTCAATCACAATATAATTTGTAGCACATACTACAGAAAAGCAGGAAAAAAACAGCTCTAAAAAACTCTAAATAAAGTAGAAAAATTTATATATGGATAATCTCTATAGACATTGGGTGGGAAAAATTTTAAGACCTTTCTGGATATTTTCCCCAAAAGGCATGGCTGGATGATCTCTTAGACATGACTTTTAGTCCCCTATAGACTTTGGGTGGGTTATCCTAAAGACATTTTCGGATGAATCTCTAAACATACTAGATGATCCCAAAAACATGACTGGAAAATTTCTATAGACATGGGCCCGGATTTATCCCAAAAGAAAATTCTGGGTGATCCCCTAAAAACATGACGGGATGGTCCCAAAAGACGGCTGGGTGGGGCCCAAGACATTGCTGGAAAATCTCCATGACATGGGTGGAATTTTTCTCTATAAATTGGGTGGATGATCCTATACACATGGGGGGGATGATTCCCCAAAAAGGGATCAATGGAAGAACTCTAAGACATAGAGGAAAGATCTCTTAGAAATTAAAGGATGAAAAAAAATAGACTGCTGGGGGATCTCTATAGGGCATGAAAAGATAACTCTAAGACATGGCTGGGTTTATCTCTATAGACATGCTGGAGATCAGTGAAGGACAAAGGCTGAATCAACTCTAAAAAACTTGCTGGAAAACTCCAAGACAAAAGGGTAATGACTCTAAAAAATAAACTGGATTTTCCCCCCCCCAAAACAAGGCTACGGGAATTTTTTGGGACCTTACTGCCCGGAACAGGGAAAAGCACTTTCAAAGTAGTTTACCTTAGCCAAAGTGTGTACTAGTGCTAAATGTTTTCCGCCCCTTTTAACCAGGTGTAGACGGATTCCAAAAAAACCCAAAACATTCCAACCTATTATTAAAGCACATAAAAAAACCGGCGGGGGTAAACGCCAAAATTTTTTACATGGGGCCCTATTTTGGGTTTTTTGGAAACCATAAAATTTTGGGCCCCATTTGCTCCAGCCCTGCAGTCAGTGGAGAAAACCGGGGAAAACCCCCATTTACACTATTGGGGGAACACGTAGAAGCTCTAAATTTTTGGAAACCCGTTCTGCAGGGAATACAATTTTTGGGGCCCTTTCTAGTTCTACTAATTACAACTCAGGGTCAGGTTAAAACCCCTTGTAAACCCTTTGGGCTTTTCTGTCCAGCAGTAAATTTCCCAGTTTTTTTTCCCTCCTTCATCTTTAAAAGGGGTAGAATCCAAAAGGTTGTGGGGCGATGCCCCCCAGAACCCCCAACATCTTGGGGACCCTTTCACAGTGCCATGGGCACCCCCCATAATTTCGCCTCTGATATATCCCAGAGAACAAGGCCTTTTCCAATTTTTGGGGTTTTAAGGACACCAAATAAATGGCCCCCACCCCCCCGTATACTAAATGTAAAATTATGAAAAAAAGGGAGTGCAAAACCAAGGGGGGGGTAGGCAAATAAGTGGGAAAATGGGAAAAGACCCCCAATAAACTAAAAAAAAATAAATCCACTGCACACCATTTAAATTCAATTTCAAAATTAAAAATATTTATTGTGACACTAAAGGGAAGGTTCATTTTTATTAATTACAAAAACAACTCAAAAGCTATTGTACATAAAGTAATAAATTTTAAAAAAAGAGGGACGTTTCGGGATTGACCTTTTCAAGCAAACACTAGAAAAGTTTAAAGGGGGAGAAATAGTAAATGAAAAAGCAAAAATAATTTTGGCAAAAAAGGGAGGAGTTGAATGGAGATTAATTTTTCAAAAAAGTTGGGGAAAAAATTGGGAAAAATATGGCAAAATAAAGATAGGATTAAACCAAAAAAAGTAGGCATAAGGGGGGGTATTCAGAAAGCGGACGGAAAGTCCGGGGGAGAAGAAATGCCAAACATTCCTCATGGGGAAATGATTTTTAGATGAAACAAGGTCCGAAGCTTTTTGGTCCTTTCTTTAAAGGGTTTAATTCCCCACCACCCCAAAAATATTTTTTTTCTCTTCTAAAAAAGACATTAGGATCTAATAAAACTTTTAATGGGCCCCCCAAAAGTCTTTCATTCAGTCAGATCACTTACTAACTGTAAAAGGGGTTGGGGAGTGGATCCGCCTGACCAAAACCGGGAACGAAGGGGATTAAAACCACCCCAGGGAACGAATCTAAGAAGGGCCCCCTTTTTTAAACCCGAAGCCCGGGCCCCAAAGCGGGGATGGACCCTTCTGCGGCTGAGGGACCCCGGGTCTTTCCCCCCTGGGCGTTACTTTCTTTGGGGGTTTTTCACCGAGGTGCAGCTGGGTTTCCGAAACGAATTTCCCCGGGAAAAATAGTCGAGGGGGGGCAAAAGGCAGGACAGGGCGCAATTTGGGTTTAGGCGGGACAGGCAAAAGGGCGGGCAGGGGGCAGAAATTTTTGGGAGTCGAGAAAAAAGTAGGCCCAAAAGGGCTGGTTTCAACGCGAAAAAAACGAGAATAAAACTTTGGGGAACGCTTTGCTAAGGCCAAAAGGGGAACATAGAACCAGCAAGGAGTGGGTTTTTGGACCTACCTTAAGTAGGGGAACGCCTGGCATTTAAACCAAAAAAACGGGGCGCTGGCCCCCTTTTAAAAACCCGAGAAAAAGAGCGCGCGCCCGGGGGCCTTAGGAAAACTGCACCCTCCTCGGGGCCGGGGAGAGGACCGGGCGGCACAGGAGCGAGGTTTGGTGAGTCCCGGCAGTTTGGGGAAGACCCCCGGCCCGCCCCCCGGCCCCCGGGGGCCAAACCCGACCCAGGTGGGCACCCGGGGGGGGGTCACGGGTTTCGCCCGCGGGGCCCGCAGCCTAGGGAGCAGGGGGGGCCGTAACAGAAACCACCCCCCCCCCCCCTCTTAGGCCCCCCCTCTTTTTTTTGGGGGAAGGGGAAATTACGGATTTAAGGGGCCGGATTCCCGGATATTTTTCTCTGGTTCCCGGACCTCTCTTCGGGGCCGGGAAACCCCCCCAAATAACCCAAAAATAATCCCCTTTACCCCGACATCTTCCCTGTCCAGAATGTCCTTTACTTCAAAGACATCCGGGGGATTCTAGCATCCGGGGATTGAGCAGGCCCCCTCTGGGGGGGAAACCGGGTTTAAATGGGCCAAGGCCTTTAGGAGGGAAACATTAAAGGGGGTTAAAGGGGCCCGAAAGAATGGGGGCAGAAAAGAGTTTTTAGGGCAACCGGGTTTTATTGCCCCAGAATTCCCCGAAAGGGGCCCAGAAACCCCGGACCCCAATTTTTATAACAGGGGGTTTTTGAGGGTCTATGTACCTAGACAAGCCACACCCTATCCCCTGGGGAGGAACGAGGGGGAAAAGGGGCCCCTCTTTTTGTCCAGCCGGGTCTTCAAAACGGGGAAAGCCCCGGTAGGGCCCTTTTTTTTTCCCCCCCCCGGGGGCCTCGCCAAATGGGCCTTTTAAAATCCCCGAACCTGAAATTTTTCCACGGGGGGGGGACCCCCGTAGGAGGGAAACCAGGGGAGGGGGTGGGGGGACGGCCCCAAAACCACCCAGGGAAAGGGGAACGCCCGTAGAAAACGGTCCCGAAATTTAAAAGAGAAAAATTTCCCAAGGGGAGCAACCGGACCTTTTTTCCCCGTTTTTCCGGACACTAAGTGGGCCCTAGATACTCTCCCCAAAATTTTATTTACCCCCTCCACCTTTCCCCCTTCGTCTGGGGATGGGAAAATTTGGGAAAAAAAAACCAGCTTGATTTTTTAACCTGAACACAGAGCAAGCCAAATTTGGAGACAAACCGGGCGCCTCGGGTTGGAGACAAGTGGGAAGGTAAGCCAAATTTGACAAAAATGTTGGAAAAAGTATCCTGCCAATTTGGGGGGCCCGAAGGGAACCAGGGGAAACGGGACACAAATGGGACTTTTAGAAAATCGGTCAGGACAACCCCCGGGGAAACCCATTTCCCCGACAAGAGGGGAGGTCCCCTGAAAAAGTTTCCAAAGCCCAGTTATTCCATTGGGGGATTCTGGAACGGGAGAGGGGGCTAAAGGGGACCGCGGGGGCCATTCGAGGAAACCTTGTTTTGGGACAAGGGTTTCAGGAAAAAACAAAAGCCCTTTACTCTTGGGGCAGGGGGGCCACCCCGTAGGGACAGAATGAGGCAATTTGGGTTTTTCGTAACCCCTGGGGGCCGGCCAGAAGAAGCTAAGCCCCCAACCCCCGAATTCCCTCCAAATGGGGGGGCCACATAGGTTCCCGCCTGGATAAACTGCGGAAAATCCCCCCAAGCCAAATGGGGCCAGACGTTCAGGACATGTAATGCCCCGAGGCAAAAGGTTCCCTCCGCCTTGAATTTTTTTTCCTCGGGAAAGGGGTTAAAGTGGAAAAAATTTAAAAAAAAAAACGAGAGAAAAAAAGAGACCCCCGGGCCTGGCAGGGTTTAAACCTGAGCCCCTTTTAAGGTATTGCAGAAATTTTTTGGCTGAAAGACGTCAAAAGGAAGTCGAAACTCCCCTCCAAGAGATGTCGCCCCTCCTCCAAGGGGCCAATTTTAAAGGGCCCAAAAGCTCCCCAACCCCCAATGGCGTAAATTTCGTTTTTGCCCCAAAAAGAAAGTTTTTGAAAAAAACCGCCGGGAAAGGGGTTTTTTTCCTTTAGGGGGCCCTTTTTGGGTTTAGGCCCCCCCCTTCTCCCACAGAAGAGGCATCTACCTCCCCGGGTGAAGGGTCCTCGGGAAAAAGGACACCAAAAATGGGTTTTTGGGGGAGAAGCAACTTTTGTTGGGAGAACGCCCTTCCCCCGGGGAGAGGGGGGAAAACCCCATCTAAGGGTTACGGTTTTTTCCGGTGAGAGCCCAAAAAAGGGGGCCCTAACGTAGAAAAGGGTTTTGGGGGGTAAAACCCGGGGGTAGTTTTGGGGAATTCCCCAAAAAAACTTTGAAACGCCCCGGGGAAAACCCAAAGGGGCCGGCCCAAAAATTTTGGGTTTGCTGGAGTTTTCGCAGGGTCCATCTGAAGGCCCCGTACAGAAAACTATTAACCCCGGCCAAAAGGAAAGGGTTTTGGCCCGGGTTGGGAAACCCACACTTCTTTCCCTTTTTGGCATACAGTCGGTTGTCCCGCAGGCGTCGCAGGACTTGGGGAAATTGCCCTTTTGGGCCCGTATGTCAGGGGAAAAAAAACAAAATAACCTTTCCCGGTTAAAACAATGACGCAGGTGTACAGCAAAATCCCCCAAACCGTCAATTGGGCAAACTCCTGGAAAACTGGGCCGGGGCTTTTCATACCCAAAAGGCACACGAGATATTCAAAAAGCCCCTTCCCCGTTTTTTTGAATGCCGTTTTTCCATTCGCCCCTTCCGAATTCTTTATGAGTTTGGCCCCACAAAATCCAACTTGGGGAAACACCTAGCCCCCTTTAACGGGAAAACAGCTCCAGACATTTTGGGGGAGGGGAGCGGTTTTTTTTAAAAAAACGGGGATCTTGTTTAAAACCCCTTATCTAAACAAAAGGACGGGGAAAACCATCCTTCACTTCACGAAGAAAAACCCCTCCTCTGAGGGGGAGAACAAAGGATGAAATCCTTTCTGCAGATTTTTCCGAATGTAGGCCGACAAGGCCGATCTTCCCCGGGACGGACATGGGTAGAAACCCCCCCCCGCGGAGGATTTTTCTGGGAGGAGGGCCCCAAAAGGGCAGGGCCGGGAAGGCCCCCATGGGGTTTGGGCAGGGGATTCGGCCTCCTTCTCGGCGAATACATCCCCCCAAAATCCCCCGGAAACCCGGGCCCGGGAGCCCGGGAACGGTTTTTACAAAGGGGGGGGAGAAGTGGGAGGCACCCGGGGGTTTGGGACCCCAAGCAAGCGGTTTTTTGGGAAATTTCCGGCCCCAACGCAGGACTTTGCCCTTTTTCCAAAACAAGCAAAAAGGGGGGTGGCCTTCACCAGGGGAAACCCCCAAAAGGATAACCGAAAAGGGACCCGGGAAAAGAACTTTGGGAACCCAATCTTTCTCTTTATGGGGGCCCCCCCCAAAGGATATTTTACCCCCCGGGTTTTGTTTCCCCCGGGTGGGGGTCAGTGAGGGGCTCCCCCCTGACCCAAGAGCAAACCCGGGGGTTTTTTTCCAGCCGGGCTAAAAAGGGTTTTCGTACCCGGGGTTTCCAACGAGGCTAAATGAATTTCCCCCCGGGGAAAACCCGAATTCCCGGGAAAAGGGAAAAAACCCCAACGAAGGACCAGCATCAGAATCACCTCTACTGGGACAACAAAAAGGGAAAAGGAGGAAACAGCACCTAGGGGCCCCCCCCCCCCACGGCACCTAGGTGAGAGTGTTTTTTCCCACGCTGAGGAAGAAGGGGCAGTTTACTGCGGAAAAATGGTTTCCGGGGTGGCCCCAGTAAAAGGGATAGCTTCTCCCCCCAAAGGCTTTCAGTTTTTTGCTTTCCCTTAAATGAGGCCCCCTTTCCCCTTGCAACCGGTTTTTTCCCCCTCTTGGGGGGTTTTGAGAGGTGGAAAAAAGGGGAATGCTGGGAAAACCCGGTCCCCGGTGGAAAACGCCGATGGGGGACGAGCAATTTTCTTCTTTTTTAAGCCCCTTTCCTCCTTTCCTCTCCGCGAACCAACATCAATGGGGGATACTAGAAGTATTAAAAACCTTTTGGGAAAGGGGGCTCTGCTTTAAAAGCGTCTTTTAACCCTGCGGACAGACCCCTTCCTTTAATTTAGCGCAGAGGGCGGGAATTTTCCATTTCAGCTCCGAACCAGGGGACAGAATTGAACCGCGAAATCCCCCACAAAACTTCGCCCTGAAAGGAGGCTCAAAGGGTGGCTCTCGGGAGGCGCATGCCGGCTCCCGAAACGGTGGGGAATTCCCGGAGGGGAATCTGTAGGTTTCCCATTTAAGGGTTTTCCCCCTGTCCCGGGGGGGGGGGTTTGCCCCAACCCGGGGCCCTTCCCGAAAGTAGAAAATCACAACAAAGGCCAAACCTTTGACCCTCTCCGAAGGGGAAAAAGGCCCCATCCCTCCACTTTCATTGACAAATGAAAACGAAACCCCGGGAGAGCCCGGGATCAAACCGGGAAAAACGGAGGTAAAAGGGACCAAAAAATTTTTGGGGCCCACGGGGCCAAAAAAGAAAATGGGAGATGAAAAACCGGGGCCACGGATGGGTTTCGGGGGACAGCCGGGAAACAAAAAGCGACGGGTCATGAGGGGAGCCGGCTTTAACTGCTGACCTGTTTTGCGATTTGTTTCGAAAGGGGGGCCCAAAAAACGATTTAGGGGTCCGTATTCCTTGGCCCGGGGGACCTTTGCGGGTCCAAAGGCTGAAACTAACGTAAGGGGCTTTGGGTATTTGGGAAAACCGCCGGACCACCCCCAACTAAAAGGGGTTTAAGCCCCCGCCCGGGAACGGAATCTAATAAGCCCCCCGGTTTTCACCAGGGGTCCCCCCCCCAAACGGGAAAGGACTTGCCCGCGGCGTTAGGCTACCAGGGCCCCCCCCCCACGTTTAAAATGCGCGGTGGCAGCCGAGGGGCACGTTGAACCCAATCGTAGTCCGAGAATCCCAATCTTGGGCAGGCAGAAGGCAGACAGGGGGCCCAAAGGTTTTGAGGGCCGGGGACAGGGAGGAAGGTCCCGGGGCAGGGCGGGGAGAAAGGGTTTGGAAATCGAGAAAACGTAACCAAAAGGGGTGGTACACGGGGAAAGGGGGAGAAACCCCTTTTGGGAATGGGTTTAGCTAAGGCACAGGCAACATAAACCAACAAGGAGTTTTTTTTGGGGACGTACCTTAAGTAGGGGGAAACGCCTTTGGGAAATTTAAGGGCCCCTTAACTGGCCTGGCCCTTTAAAAACCTGAGAACGACGTAGCGCCCCCCTTAGGAAAAACAGGGACCGGGGCGCCTCGGCCGGCAGGGGGACGCCGGGCCGGCAAAAGGAGCAGGTTTTGGTTTGTTCCCCCGGGAATTTTCAGACCCCCGGCTCGTCCCCCCAAAAGGGGGGGGACCCCCACCCAGGTGGGACCCGGGGAGGGGGTCACGGGGTTTCGCCCGCGCCCCGGTCCGAGGAGCATGGTTTTTTGTGACACAAAAATTTTTTGAGGGAATACTTTTTGATGGAGTGAAAGGGTTATTTGAGCAGCACAGAATGAGGAGGAGGAGAAGGGCTTTTACGGAGCCATCTTCCTAGTCCCCGTAGTATTGAATATTCCCGGGTCCGTTCCTTGGGTCCTTTATAAGAAGATGGGGGGAGGAACAGGGTTTTAGAATTTTCCTTAAGCCTGTTTTTTTTTCATGTACCGCAAACACAATTATATAACTTTTAAAAGAGGGAACACAGAAAGCTTTTTATCCAGGACATTCAGGGGGCCGTTTCCCTGTTTTTCCATGAGACCTGCCCATAAAAACCAATGTTTTAAAAAACCTCTGATAACACTACTTTTTTGAAAAGACCCAAATCCCAGGGGAATTTTCTGATACCCAAAACTTTAAAATATCGAAACCAGTTTTTCTTGGTTGGAAACCCACCACCATTAAGCGTCCCCAACAGGGGTGTAAAAATTTGGGTTTTAAAAAAGGGGGGGGGCCAAATTTTCCCTCTCATCACCTAACTTCCTATCCCTCCCTACCTCCTTCCCTTTTTCCCCCTTCCCTTTTACTTTAACCCCCCCTTTCCCCCCTTCTCTAAACCCCCCCTCTCCCTTCAGGGGATGCGGGCCCCCTCTAACCCCAAACTAGGAAAGGCTGAGGGAAATGGTTTTTGAGCTCCCCCACGGGTGTGGGCGGGGTCCTTAAAGGGAAAACACTTTTGGTGCAATCCGTAAATTATGATTGGGTTTTCCCAATTAAAATTAACAAATTTGAGGGCCCTGGGACTAAAAAAGGGGCTGTAAGGGGTCCCCCGCGACCCCGTTTTCGGGTCCCCAGCACACCCCCAAAGCCCCCAACGGGCCCGGACGACCCCGGCGTGCCCCGGGAAAAAACTTACCCGGCCACGCTTCCTGTCCCCTTTCCTTGGGGGCGCCCCTCCTGCTTCCCCGGGGCACGCCCCCCCCCGGGAGTATTGGCGGAAAAAGGCAAAAGCCGGAAATTTTTAAAGGGACAGGGGGGCCGGTGATTGGTTTTCAAAGGGCACGGTCCCTATTTAGCCCGCCCTTTCCCCCCACCATTGGCCCCAATCGATAGTGGGTTGGCCGGGGAGGAAAAGGGTTTCCCAAATGCTTGTTTCCCCTTTACTGTGTACCGTACCTTTGCCCCGCCCTTAACCCCGAACCTTTTCCGCCTTCCCCGACCTTCTGCCTGTCCCCGACTCGAGCCCGCTCACGATTTTGTACCCCGAAAACCTCGGGGTGCCCCCAAGCAATCACGCAGGTACGAAACCGGGGAAAATCCGCCGCAAACAAGTCCATCCCCCTTTTGGGGGGCTCTGGTGAAAAAAACCGGGACCTACTTAGACCCGTTCCCCTGGGGTGGCTTACATCACCTTGTGGTGGTCCCTGGATCCACTACCCCCTCCCTAACAGGGGGCCCTGGGAATGAAAACCCAACCCGCCAAAAATATTATATTTTCCCCTCTAAGGAAATAAAAAATGTTGTGCAATTTCAGCAAATTTCGCTTTAAAAAACCCCCCCTCCCCCCTTCACTACCCATTAAATTTGTAATACAACAAAAAGGAAAAAAAAAAAAAGAACCCCAAAGTTTACTGTACCCCAAAGGGAAACACTTTTGTCAAAATTTTACCCCCAATAAGTATTTTTTTACATACCATCACCCGAGATTACAACACTCACTCCCCCCCCAGAAAGAATTATTTTTCACCCGGGAGCCACAGAAATTACATTACAACGCACCTTAGAAATAATTTGCACATTTACCAAAAAATAATAATTCACTGACGCCAAAAATTTTTTATATTACACCTGAACCAAAATGAATTCATTTTCCACTGTACCCCCTAGAGTACAAAACACCATACCCCCGGGGTTTTCATCATACCAACCCCAGAATTACATTTTCATTGTACCCCAGAGATTACATTACACCATACACCAGATATACATTAACCATGTTCCAAAGAATTACTACATTACCCACTGAAAACCCCAGAGATTATTTACACCCCAAAACCCCAAATTAAATTACTCACTGTACCCTAAGATTATACATTACCCACCATCCCCCCAGTTTACGGAAATATTCACCGTCCCCAGAATTACATTACACACCGTACAACAGAATTAAAGTATATTACACCATCCCCCAGGAATTATTACTTACACCTGTACCCCCAGAGACTAACTACATAAGAACATGTACCCCCAAAATTGGTTTTTGGATAGATACATATTTTAACTCAGACACACAACACACTTAGGGCAATGTAGATGGGGCTTTTCGCCTGTTTTTTTGGTGTAACCTGCGCCTCCCGGCCCAGCCCCCCCTGTCGGACGCGGGGATGCATGTTAGGGCGCGTTCGCCCCTTTCAGTGCCCCCCGCATGAAGGGGGGGGCCAAGGGGCGTGGGAATGGGCGCGGTGTGGGCAGTTCGAAAATCCGGGGCAGTACGATCGGAGTGGGCAAAGGCGGCGCATTGCAGCGTCGGGAAACTCCGAAGGGCAGACCTATTTTTATTTTGGCAAATGCTCCGGCGGAGGTGAAGTGAACAAGAAGTAAATGAGAGAAACATATAGAAGATCGCAACGAATTCTCGCCCGGCTCCGTGCAGATGGAGTATATTCCAAAAAAATCGCCTTTTTTAAAGGGGGAAAAAACATTCTAAAAAAACGACTCAAACCTAAAAAAATTTAAAATTATTAAAAAAAAAAAAAAACACTTTTCCAAAGATCTAAAACAGCGCAATATCGGAATTTGGGAAAATTTTAAATTCCCCGGGAATACAGTAATTAAAATTCTGAAAGCTATTCTCATTGTCGGCAGAAACCGGCCAATCAAAATAGGAGCGACAGTAAAACCATTAAAACCCAAAATTGAACTATTGACCAATCAAATAAAAAGGCGGGACAGTTCAAAATACATAAAAATCAGAAAAGAGCTGATTGGTTAAGCTAGGGGGGGCTTGCTATCCGGCCAATCAGAATAGGACGACGGGGGCCCCATTATAGCCTATGGAGAAGTTTGAACCAATCAAAATCAAAGGCGGGACGATCAAAATACGTAAAAATGCAGAAAAGAGCTGATTGGTTTTAAAAACTAGCGGGGGCTTGGGGCAAAACCCAGCCAATCAGAGCCGGAGCTATTCTAATTGTAATTAGGGAGAATGGGCCCAAAAGAAATCCGGCTCCAACGCCGTGGGGCAGGAGTATGAATAAAAAAAATAATTTTTATTTTTTTAAAATTTTCTCTGAAAAAGAGGGAAAAACCTTCTGTAAACCATAAATAATTTAAAAATCCCGAAAACGCGTTTTTGCGCCGAACCGGGGCGCTACTCGGAATTGGGATATAGAGAATTGCCGGGAAATATATAATCAATTCTGTAAGCGCTTCTCATTGGTGGGGCAGAAAGCCACCCCAATCAAATAGGAGCGACAAAGACCCATTAATCCTATGGAGAATTTTGCCCAAATCAAAATAAAAGGGGGGGACATTAAAAAGACAGTAAAAATGCAAAAAGATGTTTGGCTGAGCTAGGGGGCTTGGCTACCCAGCCAATAAAGGGCCGGCTACTTCTCCCGTTGAGCTAGGGGAAATTCGGCGCAATGAAACCCCCTCGGCGCCGTGCGGCTTAATTGGGAATAAAAAACTCATTTTTAATTAAGTGTAAAACATTATTAATAAAGCGCTGAATTCTTAAAAATAAATCAGTTAAATTCCCTAACAAGCATTTGTCGCCCAGACCGGCGCTCATAAGGAATTTCAATAAGAAATTCCGGGGAAATACAGAATTCAAATTGTTTAAGCTTTCTGATTGGTCGGGGATAAACCAACCAATCAGAAAAGGAGCGCAGGGCCCATTATATCCATGGAGGGGGTATTGACCCAAACAAATAGGGGCACGGGACCCATTCTAAACCCAGGAGAAAAATTTACCAATATATTCAAAAAGGGGGGGCAGTTCAAAATACAGTAAAAATGCAGAAACGAGCTGATTGGTTGAGCTACGGGGCCCTCCACTTTTTGCCATCAGAGCGCGAGCAAATTTCTCATGATTCTATGGAAAAAGAATTTCGGCGAGCTCTGTGATTGGCTAACTTAAAAGAGGCGCGGTTATTTGGACCCAAGGGAGAGCGACGACCTCTTATGGGTTTCAATGCAATCTGAAATAAAACTGTACTGGCCGAAATCAATGTAAGACTACAGAATTTTTCCCGAGTTTATAAAATGAAAAAATAATATTGGGGTAAGAAAAAAAAATATTAATTCAATAAAATCATGTTTTTTTTTATTTTTGTTTCACCCCCACTATAGAACAGTGGCTACTGAAAATAAAGAAATAAAAATGATTTTTTTGAAATTTTTTTTTTTCTTTACCCCAAAATTAAAATTTTTCATTTTTTAATACCATCAAAAACTTTTGTACTCTTATCATTTATTTCGGCCCCGACTGTTGCATTTTCCGATTTCATTTAAAACCCATAAAACGTCGCTCGCTCTCCCATTGGGGCCAAATAACCCCACCTTTTTAAGTTAGCCAATCACAAAGTCGCTCGGAATTTCTTTTCCCATAGAACTCTTGAAAAGTAGCTGCACCTGATTGGCTAAGCTTCACCCCCCCTATCTCAACCAATACTCTTTTCTGCTTTTTTTACAGTATTTTGAACTGTCCCCCTTTGAATAGATTTGGTCAATATTTCCATAGTTAAATGGTCCCGTCGCTCCATTCTATTGGTCAATACCCTCCCTAGGTTTTAAAGGGGGCCCCTGCGTCCTATTAAATTGGTTTTTATGCCGACCAATCAGAAGGCTTAAACAATTTTAAAAAATGTATTCCCCGGGATTCTCCCCCATGCAATTCCCTTTTGTAGCGCCCGGGCTCGGGGAAAATGCATTGTTAGGGATTTAACTGATTTATTTTTATAGGTCTCAGCGCTTTATCTGATAATGTTTTACACCTAATAAAAATGAGTTTTTTATTCATACTCCATGCCCCCCGGCGTGAGCCCCGAGATTGCATTGGCCCATCTCTCCATAGGCTACGGGGGGAGAAAGGTAGCTCGCTCTGATTGGCCGAGATAGCCAAGCCCCGCTAGCTCACCCAATCAGCTCTTTTCTGTATTTTTACTGTCTTTTGAACTGTCCCGCCTTTGATTTTGATTGGTCAAAACTTCTCCATAGGATATAATGGGTTTTTGTCGCTCCTATTCTGATTGGCCGAGATAGCCAAGCCCCAGCTATCTCAACCAATCAGCTCTTTTCTGCATTTGTACTGTATTTTGAACTGTCCCGCCTTTGATTCTGATTGGTTAATAGTTCTCCATTGGTTTTAATGGTTCACTGTCGCTCCTATTCTGATTGGCCGGTTTCTCCCGACCAATGAGAATAGCTTTCAGAATTTGAATTACTGTATTTCCCGGCAATTTCCAATATCCTAATTCTTGATATTGCGCGTTCTAGATTTTGGAAAGTGATTTTTTAATGTATTTCTTATTTTTGAGGTTTGCGCTCTTTTCTGAGAATGTTTTCCGCCTTTATAAAGGCGATTTTTAGATTCATACTCCGCACGGACATGTTGAATGATTTCTTGCTGTTTTCCAGCCTGTCTCGAATCGGAACACATCTTCGGCGCAGTCCCATCTGTGCCTAAGTCCTGCACTGCGCCACACACACTGGCGAGGCGCAGGGAACTTTTCCTCGCATGTATAAGCGCACCTCCTCGGACGGCGAATCTTAGGCGCAGCGCCGCACTGCGCCTCAGTCCCTGCACTGTGCCCCACACACTGGCGAGGCGCGGCGGACTTTACACCGCATGTATGAGCGCACTACCTCTGGCGGCGAATCTTAGGCGCAGTCCCGCACTGCGCCCATGTCCCCGCACTGCGCCTCAAACACTGGCGAGGCGCGGCGGACTTTACATAGTATGTATGAGCGGGCCCCAGCGCCGACATAAATCAGGCACAAATTTCGCCGGAAAACCGGCGGAAAGGTGCGCCCCGATGTGGCAAGATTCATACATGTCGCCCTTAGGGTGAGTTCACAAGACGGTTTTTCGGCACTAACAGTGTCATTTGCTTGTTGGAAATTCGGCATTTGCAAAAGCAGAATTCCGATGAGTAAACGACCCACACTGCCCAGGAGAGAATTCTGCCTCCTATCCCTTAGTGCATAAAACACCTCAAAGAATTCTGTGTAGCTTGCTGACAGGACACGCCGTTAAAATACTCAAGTAAAATCAGTGTCATCTAAACAACGACATTGATTTTACATAGGGTATAGTGTAAATCAGTTTCCTGTCGGATTGGACACCGGTTCTGAGGCAGATCCAGCACTGAATCCGCCCCAGAATCAACATTCATATCTTCCGCTTGAATTTACCCTTAAGTTATGTTCACACGGCGTATAGCAGAGTGTACCGTGCGCTCTCTTATATACCGGGTGTTTTGGAAGTATGCACTAGTCAGTCCACACTTCTAAAATGCTGTGGGGCCGGCCCCATTCACTTTCATTTTCCCCGGCGCATAAGTGCAGGGAAGATGTGACATGGCTAGTCACATGGCTGTACAGTATATACACATCTCACATACACAGCACATACCCTACTCACATGCACACACAGCACCTAGCACCCTAGTCCCCTCCTTACCTGTCTGTAGTCTAGTACAGTTGGTATTCAATAAGAGTTTCTCTTCTTCTCTGATGAGGGCTGAGCATAGGGGAAGTGGTATACAATGGAAAGAAAAGATACAGCCCAAAATACAGAGTGTGCTTGACTGTGAGCAGCATTCTGATTGGTGAAGCAGCCCCTGCTTACTCCTTCTCTACCAATCAGTGCTGCTCTCACTCTGCACTGACACTTGAGGCTGCTGCCTTCTCTGTCCTCCCAAGATGCACAGAAATATAGGAGGCAAAGGGTTAACTTCTTCCTCCCCTGTACTCTGCTCTCCCCACTTACTGTATTTTCATGCTTTCATATGGATTATTTTTTATTTAAGTGGCTAAAAAGTGGGGGGGACCGTCCCTCACCCAGAAAAAAGTGGAGGGGACTCCCCTAAAGTTAAATCTATGCTTCTCAACACATGTCTATGTCACCATGGGGCTACCAGATAATATTCGAGATCATCTTGATAGCTGAAGCACCACATTTCTATGAAGAAACATAGGGCTCCATTATCTCTTCCCCTGCTTTTCAATTCTACTCACCATCGCCCTCATAAAAATTTTTCTAGTGGGTTCTGGGAACATTTAATCCAAATATCCTACCTGATATCAGACATTTGAACCTCTGTATAAGTCTACATATTTAAAGTTGACCACATAGTGACTCATTTGCCAACGTCTTACTGGCCTTGTTAACCTTTTTCTAGTTCTCTCCACAACCTAAATGGTGTTTGTGTTCCACTAGTTTTTCCCATTGCCTGTAGGACCATATTACATTGAGATATGACCACCATATAAGTCAGCTGACAATGGCTCTTTTAATGTCATGCATAAACTTTAACAACCAAAAAATGATAGATATTTCATCTGCAATGAATAACCAGAATATCCTGTTGGTTCCATTTGAAGGCGTCTCTGGTCAAAACAAAAAATTCTGCATTTGGTGCATTGCAAACCTAGCCTCATGTAATAGGACTTTTCAGGAGCTAATCGTCCAATGATAAAAATAAGTCTCATCAAAATCTCATCCTGATAGCCTTTTAGGGCCACACGTATGAAGCCTATGGGGAAAAAAGTGAGTTTTAGACCAAAACCGTTTCATACATGTGGCCCTGAGTCTTTAAAAATTGAGTACATCATACGGATACCCTAACAGCAAACAATACACCGGGACACTCTTGCGGGAATGTATGTGATAAATTACCTATAATTGCAGGTGGTCCTGTACATACAACCACTATTGCTGCTGCCCCTGAGACAACCATTTGGATTACAAGGTCCCATATTACCCTTGATTCAGCTCACCTGCTGCCAGTGCTTTTTCCATTCTGACTTTCAGTTGAAATTAAAATAGTGAGCTCCCATAGACATGACTGGATGATCCCTATCGACATGGATGGATGATCCCTATAGACATGGCTGGATGATCTCTATAGATATTGCTGAATGATCTCTATAGACATGTCTGGATGATCTCTATAGACATGGTTGGATGCTCTCTATAGACATGGCTGGATGATATCTATAGATGTGGCTGGATGATCCTTATAAACATGGCTGGATGGTTCCTATAGATATGGCTGGATGATCTCTATATACATAAATTGATGATCTCTGTAGACATGGCTGGATGATCTCTACATACATGGCTGGATGTTCTCTATAGACATTGCTGGATGATCTCTATAGACATGAATGGATGATCTCTATAGACATGGCTGGATGATCTCTATAGACAGCGCTGGATGATCGCTATAGACATGGCTGGATAATCTCTATAGACATGACAGGATGATCCCTATACTGTAGATTTGTCTGGATGAAATATATAGACATGGATGGATGATCACTATAGACATGGCTGGATGTTCTCTATAGACATTGCTGGATGATCCCTATAGACATGGCTGGATTATCTCTATAGACATGACTGGATGATCCCTAGAGACGTTGCTGGATGATCTCTGTAGACATGGCTGGATGATCCCTATAGACATGGTTGGATAATCTCTATAGACATGACAGGATGATCCCTATACTGTAGATTTGTCTGGATGATTTTTTATATATATATATATATATAAATTATATATTTATATTAATATATTTTATATATATATATATATATATATATATAAAAATGCAGCACTCCAAAGAACTACTTGAAAAATTAGAAAGAGGGTGCCAGCAGCAAAAGCTTCCGATACAAGAAGTTCCAAAATACAGAGTAAAAAAAGTCCACGGCACTCCAAAATGCAGCAACAAATGGATTCCCGGCAAGGGAAGCCGATTTCAACTATAAAGTAGGAAAAAGTTGCAGCACTCAGGTAGTCAGATGAAAAAACGTGAAAAACTTTTATTTATTGCCAGATATTCCAAAAACGACGTTTCGGCTCTCTCACAGAGCCATTTTCAAGTATCACACAATACAAAATCCAAGTGCTTATATAGAAGACATTGATTAACAATCAATATAAGTGTCATTAGGTGATAACTAGTGTTGGGGCGTTTGGGCGTTGGCTATCGGATCGATCGATAGTCGATAGTGGGGGCCGCTATCGATAAGGGTTTTTCGATAGTGAGCATCGATTATGAGCGATTACCATTAAAGTCTATGGGAGAGCAACAACACCTTCATTATTACACCCAAACAAGGCTGGAGAAGCTGAAATTAACATCCACAACAGTAAAATGGATACGTGCTACATCTTAGGCAACACACTTAGTTTATAAAAGTCACAGAGAAAAGTCACAGACCATTTACTATCCCTGTCTTGTACCACACCCTGCCCCTTTAAAAAACCTGCATCACCCAAAAATTAAAAAGTGCCAGAAGGCAGTATGATTTGAACCTTTCATGTTACTTGAACTGGACATTGAAATATCCCTGTCCTGGAACGCAGCATGAGCCCGAAACCGGGCATGCCCCAGATTTAAAAAGTGCCGCAAAAAGGAGTCTTTAACCACCATTTTAGTTGAACTGGACACAAAACTATATCTGTCCTGTACCGCAGAATGACCATTAAACCTGTCTGACCCACAGTTTAAAAAGTGCCAGAAAAAGGAGTCTTTCAACCACCATTTTAGTTGAACTGGACATATACTGTCCCTGTCCTGGGCCACAGTATGACCATTAAACCTGTCTGACCCCCAGATTACAAAGTGCCGGAAAAGGAGTCTTTCAACCACCATTTTAGTTGAACTGGACATTGACTAGAACTGTCCTGTGCCACGCAGGACCCAGGGCCGGAGTTACAGTGGGTGCGGTGAGAGCCCAGGCTGGCGTCCGTCATCTTTTAAACCCACGCGGTTAAAATGCCCTGATGACGCAGCAACAAAAACTGTCGTGCTGAAGCAGAGTGCGGAAGCGGAAGTGTGAGAAACTCCAGCTTCCTCAGTACACAGTCAAGACCGGGTAGCGCTTGCCCCTCCGTATGATGGCGGACCAATTGGCTTCACTTGGAAATACTGGTTT
This sequence comes from Phyllomedusa bahiana, assembly GCA_025379985.1. Taxonomy (NCBI): domain Eukaryota; kingdom Metazoa; phylum Chordata; class Amphibia; order Anura; family Hylidae; genus Phyllomedusa; species Phyllomedusa bahiana. Next base: position 88,703 of record JAODAL010005297.1, read on the forward strand.
GGTTAACGCTCCTGTTACCCCCAGGTGCCCTTTTGCTTGGCATTCTTTTTTCTCATTTTACTCAACGTGCTGGAGGAAATAGTCTCTGTACTTTGTTCTCTGTCCGTGCTCCATACTCCATGTCCTCTGAATAAAACCCACATCTGGTCAAGTTTTTTTGTACCTCCCTTGTACAATTCAGGGGAATTTTTACCAGCTATTTTGTACATGCAAGTTTTTTAGTAAATTTAATTTTTTAGAAAACACATTTTTAAAAAAGGATGGAATCCCACCATGTCTTGTTTCTCTTTTTTTCATTGTATTAAATGGGTTGTTCAATACAGGGATTGATAGCTATGTAAAGATCTTGCAAAAACAAGTCATTTTGCAATATTGTGTCCATTAACAGTGTCCTACCTATTCCTGTTTCTGACAGCACCATCCCCCTTGAGCCACTCTTGACAATTGTGAAGAACAAATGTCTGTTAGAAACAACATTTTTTAGAATAGGGGCCTGTTAAAATAGCTGCAAGGGCCCCCAGCAAAATGCCCCCAAAAAAATTTAAAGGGATGGCCCCTTTAAAGGCCCCCTTTGGACAAAATTTTGAAGAAAAAATGTCTGTTAGAAACCCCCTTTTTCTGTGGAAAACCGGATCGTTTTTTCTGTAATGGGGCACCTCCCCGTGTTTCTGGAAAAGGGCCGCTCAACACCCCCTATGGCGTTTTACAGCCACTTGGGGGCCAAATTTGGGCCATTTTGGTACCCCGAAGTCTATTGGGGGCCCAACCCCATGCAAAAAACATCGGTGTTGGGGACGCAGATAGTCGTGCCCCATTTATCCCTTTAAACTGATCTCTGTGTTTTTGGATGTGTTTCCCCCGCTTTCATCGTTGGTGAGGTGGGTTTAAAAAAAGGGGTTGCCGGGTCCCCCATTTTGGCTTCCCCACCTTGCCCGCTGGGAGCCGCTACGGGGTTTTGGCACTTTACTGCCCGTACGTCCTTGGGTTTGGTTTTTTCCCCCGTGACATTTGGGGGAAAGTGAAGCCCAAAGCAAAAAGATTTTTCTTTCCCGTTGATCAATCAGCAAGGGCTCCCCTTTCCTGCATTTTACTCCTATTTGGGTGGGTGGAAGGAAAGTGCTGAGTTTTGGTTTTTTTACCCGGGGATCCCGGGGGGGTGGGGCCCCCCAAATTTAAATGTTTTTCATTTTGATGGGGCCCTTTAAAAAGAGGGTATGTTGGAGGAAATTTGGGGATCCAAGGCCCCCATGTGAGAAAATGGGGCCCTTTATTTCCCAAGGGCCCCTGGTTCGAGGGGCACTAGGGAAAAAATGATCTTCCCCATCTTTCCTCCCGCCCTTTAAATTTTTCCAACCTCTTTCCCCCGGCAGGGGGCGTTTGGGAACTCGGGGTAAGGATATCTCCCCTCCTTCCTCCTCCTCCCTGCCTTCCCGGGACAGCTTTTAAAAAACACCCCGGGCTTTGGGCCCGAAATGATGCAAACCCCGGGGAAACTGACGGGCCCCCTTTACTAGGGTCTGGACCCCCAAAAACCCCGCCTAAAGAAGGGCCGATGAAATTGGAAACCCGTCGGGCCCTTTTGGATTTGGGGGGGAGAGAAAAAACTCCGTGTCCCATCTGGTTTTCCCCTCTCCTCCTCCGTCCTGGGGGGGGCCTGTTGTTTCAGAGTGTCCAACGATCGTTCCAGAAACTAAGATCCCCCACCAAAGGGTATTCTGACAAGGGCATTGTCCCCCACTGACCATTTTTGGGGGTTCTTCAAAACTGGCAAGGTTGGGGGGCAGGCTCTTTCCCCCTGCCTCCATCTTGGTGGGGTTTTAAAAAAACCCCCCCAGGGCCGCACCGTGCTTGCAGGGCCCTGTGTTACTTCGTACTGGAAAAGGGATTGCCGGGGTGCTGCCACAATCGGGTGGAGTTTATGTGGGAAAGGGGGGAATTTCCAGCGTTTTGCCACATAAAAAATGAGGGCGGGGTTTAGGGGGGGCGAGGGGTGACACTGCAACCACCAAGCGGGGCGAAAACAGGGGGGCGAAGGGGGAAAAGGGGAACTCCCGACCCCGAGCCTTCTTCAGCGGAAGTCCAGACCCGGGTTTGTCTTTGAAATTTCTGGGCGAAAAAGGGTTTATGGGGAAAAGTGCCGGCAAGGGTTTTGGTTTCCCGGGCCCAAGATCTTAAAAGGGGGCCAGCAGTTTCGCCCGTTATCGCACACCACCTTTCCTGGCACAAGGTTTTGTCACCCCCCGGGGCCCGCGTCGGGTTTTTCGGTTGCTTTTGGGGGCCCTCCACGCTCCTTTAACCCGTTTTGTCGACGTTCTTCCCAAGGGATTTTAAAATTTTAACACGGGCCTGGTGTCTTGGGCACGTGATGCCAAAAAAAAGGGGAAACCCTTGGGGGGGAAAAGGGGCCCTGCACCATCCCTGCGGTTTTGAAGAGGGGTGCGCCGAGCCTGGAAACCAAACCCCACCCCCAGAGACAAACCAAAAACCCGCTTTAACCCCCCGTGAGGCCCGTCAAAGAGTTTTTAGGGGGGCCCCTTGGGTTTCGGGTTTAAATAAATTTCCTTTTTCGGTGGGGAGAAAGGATTTTTCCCGGGCAAAAGATGCAGACAAAAGGGGCTTGAAAAATTTTTAAAGACAAAAGGTTTGGGTGGGGCCGGGGCGGAAAGGGGTTTTTTGGCAAAAAAAAATTTCTGCTCGGGGATCTGGTTTTTGGGGCAGGCCCAGGGGCCCAAGGGGGTGGCGGAACCCCCCTGTTTTCCAACCCGATGGAAAGGGAACATTTTTCCCAAGGGGCCCAAAAACCTGGCAAAGCCGACATTCAGGCTTTTGGCTTTGGGGTTTGGTTTTTGGGTTTTTAAAGTGTTTCTTTTGCTCCCAAACCCGGAAAACAAAGGCTGGCTCCCGGGACTGGCGCTTTACGGCTTTGCAGGTCGTAAAACTGGAAAGAAGGAGAAGGGGAGGATGGGTTCTTGGTGGATTTGGGGCGACGGGGGAAAGGCTGATGCGGAGGCTGATCCCTGATAAATGACTCTAAAGAGACATGGGCGGGCTGAGGAACGTTTGGGTTTGGTGGCGGAGGAGGAGGAGGGGAGACAGGGGGGTGTGAAAAATTGGTTAACCCCGGCGTCGGTCGGGCCCTTTTTTGGGGCCAAGTTTTCCCCTTCCATTTCAACTCATCTTTCCCGCTTTATTTGACTAGACATGTTGGGGGGGTTTAAAACCCTTAAGGTTCTTGCCTCTATTAGGGCGTTTAGGGAAAAGGGCAGCATTGACATCGCTGGGTAAATTTAGAGGTTGGTCAAAAAAGGGCCGGGCCCTTGGAGGTCCTGGACCTTTTTGAGGGCGGGAGGGGGGTTTGGGGCTGCCCGGGGCCCGGGCGGAATCATATCAGGGGAAATTTCTGGGGAAACCGCCCTCCCCCCTTTTTTGTGGGGGGGACCCTTATTGACACTACCCCATCGTCTTCCCCCTGTCCACTATAAATTTTGTCGCAAGCAAATTCTGTGGAAAAGACCGGGATGGATCCGCAATTTTTGTATAATAAACTTCATCATAAAAACACAGGTGCCCTTCGGCCCTTACTTTCGGGCCCCAGAAGCGGGCGGGCTACAAGAAAGGGGCACTGAAAAAGGCGTTCCCGACCCCCCGGGGTTTTTTGGGCTGTTTGGGACCGGTTTCCTTTCACCCCCCTTGAGGGCATCAGAAAAGGGGCGTCAGAGCGGGACAATATCATCCTCTTGATTTTTTTAACATCCCTTTGCCCCAACCGCATTTGTATAAAAGAGGCCGGGGAAAAAGGGAAATTACCCACAGGGGTGGGTACCGATTTGAAAATTTTGGGCTGCTTCATGTTGGGAGGGATGCGGGATGAGGGCTAAAGAGGGGCATTTGGGGCCCGTGACGGGCGAGGACGAGGAGGTAAAAACTGCTGAGGGCAGGTTGCTTTAACCACTAAGGACGGGTTTGGCGACGATGTTCGTTCCCTTAGATTCACGGGGGGCCCTGACCCAGCAAAGACGGGCCTGACGGTCCTGCAACGGGACGTTTGCTGGCATGGGGTTTTGTCGCCGCACTGGAAGGGGGCACCTTCTCTCGTCCCCTTTCGGGGGCCTCCATGTGTACCCCCCTTTTGCTCGCTTACCCCCGGGCATTTCGCTCCATTTTCAGAAATAAAAAAAATTTGAGAAGGTATGGAATATTTTTGGGAAAAGGTCCCCTTTTTAAAAAGACGGCAAACACAGCTATTCTCAAATCCCTTAATCAAAACAAAATTGTGGATTCAAAATTTTAAATCAAAAGGGGTCTATCAAAAAATCTGGGAAAGGGAAAAGTTTCCAAAAAAAAAACCCTATTGTTAGGGTTTTTGGGAAAAATAAAAGTATTTTTTTTCACCTTTCAATTCACCCGTGGTGAATATAGAATTGCGTTTTAAGATTTACGTGGATGCTCTTTAAATTTAAAAAATGGGTGGGGGGTGCAAAAGTCAAAAAACACGTAACTTTTTTTTTGTTTTTGGGATAATAAACGGTAAAATTTTTTCACCTTTCAATTCACCCGTGGGAATATAGAAATTTCTGTTTTAAGATTTACCCTTATCTGATCAATGAACAATGCTGGGTGTGCAAAAGTCAAAAAAAAAAAAAGTAACTGTTATGTTTTTTGTATGATCCGGGATTTTTTGCACCCTTTTAAATTTACCTGTGGTGAATATAAATTGTGTTTTAAGATTTTCGTGCAAGCTCGTCAATGAACAATGTGGGGGTCAAACGTCAAAAAAAAAAGTAACGTTAGTTTTCGTATGAACAGGAAAAATTTTTTGCCCTTTCAATTCCCCTGGGGGTAAATATAGAATTGCTTTTTTAAGTTTTCGGGGATGCTGCGTCAATAAAACAATGTGGGTGCGGTCAAAAAAAAAACACGTAACTGTTATTTTTTCGCATACACATAATTTTGGCAAAAACAACCTTCTGACACAAGATTGCGGATTGTAATTTAACTGAAAGGGTGGATATATAAACAGTCCAGGTGTAATGGGAAAAATTAAAATGAAACATATCTGAAATGTTTGATAATAAAATGGAGTTTTGCACCTAAAAAGAGACCTACAGTTCAAAAATGAGTGTATCCAATAAAAGTTCAGCTGCCAATATCCGGGAAAAAATATTTAAATAGCAAACTGTTAAAATAAAGATACCCACTACAATGTCTACATAAGTCTTGGTAAATTTTTATCCAGTGTTTTTATAGATAGAGCTTGTCTGGTTCCCCCGGGGGGCCCCCCCCCTTGCTCGCCGCGCCAGAATTTACGCTGTAGTGCGCTTTAAAATTTCCTAGTAACTAATAAAATGTTCAAATCTCTAAATAACTAAATTGGAAGATCACGCTAATATAGAGGTTTCTCTGTGCGAAATAGACTAATTTCGTGGGGGCTGTTTGGCCACAGGCAGAGGCGGTCTATCCCTTTTGGGACGTGAGAGACCTGAGGCGAAAAGGGGAAACCCTGTTCTATGTAAAACGGGGTCATGTGATTTTTCCAGCCAATCGCAACCATACAACCCGTCAGACTCGCACACAATCTCCCCCCGCTCTTTTCTGTATTGATTTCTGGCCGCCAAAATAACAGGAAGCGCCGAAAAAGGGCGATCTTATAGATGATGCCAGATTTTAACCTTTTAAATTAACGCATGATCTGGAAATTTTGTCCCATAAAAACCTTGCCGATTTAACTTTTGTGATAAAAATCGCTCAACCTAGTGTAACGATATAATTCTAAAATACATACAAAATAAAAAAAAATACAAGTGCATAAAAAAATAGTGGTTAAGAGACAATATTGCTTAAAAAACATTGTCAAAAAAAGTAAGTGATAAAATTAATATAACAATTAAAAAAAGGGGGGGGATCAATTGCTCACCTGTCCCAATTTGTACAGCTGTATACTCAATGCGGTACTGCAAACTCCCAAGTACATAAACTAAACAGTAATCACTGAACCGTGTTACATTCCCGACACGGCGTCCCCAGAACTCGAGCGCGCATGACCGGAAGAAAACGTTGTTATCACAACAGTGCATCAACTAACTCTAACCACAGATGTCGGAAGCCTCGTCACGTCACCATAGCAATCACCATGACAACGTACGGAACTACACACAATAAAGTATATATCTAAATGCTCGTGAAATACAAATAAAACGCTATATCCCAATACTGTATATATCTAACCACGCATATCAGAAGCCTCGTCACGTCACCATAGCAATCCCCATGGCAACGGAACTTCACGCAAAACTTCGTTTCACGTGTCTACTTCTACATGTGCATCTATGCCCCTTTTAATGCACCCCATGATCCTATTTGACTTGGCAGCTGCTGCCTGACACTGACTGCTGCAATTAATTTACGGTCCACCAAGATTCTCAAGTCCTTCTCCAGTCACTTTTACCCAGCGTTTTTCCATTTAACATGTAATCAAGTAATGGATTTTTCCTCCCCATGTACATAACCTTGCATTTATCTGTGTTAAACCTCATCTGCCATTTCTCTGCCCAGACCTCCAACTTATCCAGATCCGTTTGTAATAACACATTATCCTCTATTGTGTTGATTATTTTACAGAGCTTAGTATCGTCTGCAAATATCGATATTCTACTGTGTAATCCATGTGTAACATCATTAATGAAGATGTTAAAGAGGATAGTGCCCAATACTGAGCCCTGTGGTACCCCACTAGTAATAGGGATCCAGTCTGAGTATGCACCGTTAATTACCATCCTTTGTTCTCTATCTCTGAGCCAGTTGCTTACCCACTTGCACACATTTTCCCCCAGTCCAACCATTCTCATTTTACTTAGCAACCTTTTATGTGGCACCGTATCAAATGCTTTAGAAAAATCTAGATATATGACATCCAGTGCCTCACCCCGATCCAATCTAGCACTGACTTCCTCATAGAAGCTGATGAGATTAGTCTGGCAGGACCGATCCTTCATAAACCCATGCTGGAATAGCGTTATACATTTATTTTCAGTAAGATACTCCAGATAGCATCTCTGAGAAAACCTTCAAACATTTTACCCACAACAGAGTTTCAGCTTACCGGCCTATAGTTTCCAGAATCACTTTTTGACCCCTTTTTGAATATTGGCACCACATTTGTTATGTGCCAATCCTTTGGGACATACCCTGTTATTATACAGTCCATAAATATTAAGAATACGGGCCTATCTATGACATTACTTAACTCCCTTAGGACATGGGGGTGTATACCATCGGGAACTGTTGATTTGTCTATTTTAATCTTCTTAAGTCGGAGCTGCACTTCTTCCTGGGTTAGACAGGAAATATTTAAGTTGGAATTTACCTCATCCCTCTGCTCATCAACAGGAAGCTCATCCTCTTCCTCGGTAAATACAGTGGAGAAAAAATTGTTTAATAGATTTGCTTTTTTCTCATCGCCCACCACAGTCTCTCCCTCAATACTTTCAAAGGGCCAACATTTTCTGCTTTAATCTTTTTACTATTTATATAGTTATTTATGCACCTAGAAATGCCGTACTAAAGCTATAAATCTATAGCTTCGTATGGTTCTAGTGCCCCCCGCCTCCCGCACACCCCCGAAATCAGGCGCATTACAAAGTGTCGCGGGTGCTCTATAATGTGCCAGATACAGGCATGTGAAAGATTTAAACATGTAGCGAACGGGGCTGCGCCTGGTATCGGGCTGATAAAACAACGGGATATCTGGAGCAGCCCCATTCATAAATGCCGCCCTAAATCTGAGACTCGTTTCAGGGTCCAGTTTGGATAGCCTCTTTTTTCAATCTTTGTTTTATTGCTGTTTGTTCACTACAAAACTGGTTTTGTGTAGCACAGTTACGTTTTACACGTATCATCTCTCCAACCGGTACAGATTTCAAGGTGTGTTTCGGATGAAAACTATTGTAGTGCAGAAGGTACATAAATAGATTTATAAATAAATAGAAATAATAATATAAATATATATAATATATAATAATAATAGAAATAATAGATTTTGGTCTTGCTCTATTTTACAATTTTTCTATATATTTTTTCATCCCATATTTCGTGCTATATACTATTGTGGCAATCATGTTTTTAATATATTACTATTGATGGATTTTAAACATTTCTAGTAATAAAATGAGTTTTAGTTTCTTTTTTTTCAGTGATATGGTTATCTACTATCTTACAGTCTAAAGAGGAGGATGTGATTTCCCAAAATTAAAACTTTCAAGTGTGAGGAAGAGTCAGAAGAACCTAGATTTTTAATTAGGAATTCAAGTACTAGACAAACTTAAACATGTTGATGCATGATGCATACTGATGCATACTGCTTAGTTAGATCTATAGACTGTATGGAATCCTTTGTATATACTTTGTATACAGCATGGGAAAAGTGAAATAACCAAATTGTAAGCATATTTCAGTTGGCAAAAAGAAAGAGAAGTTGAGAAATATTGTCCATATGGCAAAGTCTTACATAAATCTGTATCAGATAGATCCACATATAACTCTATCACTGCTGTCCACTAAGACAGACAAAGTAGTCTGTGAAGATATAGATTGTCAGAGTTTGAATTGTTAAAACTGTCATGATGTAAAAAAAAATCCTGCAGAATGATGAAAAAATACATGTATACTCTCTGCTGATGAGGACTCTGCATCTACACAAAGTCAGTTCACAGTCAGGCACTGCCAATCTATTAGGCTAGCTTCAAGTTTAAGGGGTTTTCTCACTGAGTCACAAGCAGTTTTACATTCACTCTGTCTCCTCAGGCTGTGGGTAGTTCTATAGCAGTGTTTAGCACATCTAGTGTCACTGTAAGTAGCTAAGTCCTTACACTGATAAGTGCATGAGATGTTAGATCTTTAGGAAGAACAAGATGCTTGTGTTGTAAGGAATGAAAACAATGGCTTATGTGTAATCTTTTTTAGATATTTTGCTCTGGAGCTCAGTTCTTTCATGGTGTGACGTCACTCCCTGCCCTAAACTCTCTGCTGTAATAAGATAACAGCGTTATGGTCAGGGATCCTGGTGACCATAGAAACCTGTATGCACTCAGATTACATAAAAGTCTATTATATCATGACTAGAGTAAAATCTATTGACCAATGTATTTAGAAAAAAGTCTAAATTTAGCTGTCCCTTCATGTTAAAAGCTAATCTTTGTAGTGAGAAAACATGTTTAAATTCCCAAAAGCAACTGAAGAATTTATGTAAGATCATTACTGTGTTCAGTCTATTAGACATGTGCATATAAATGTAGAGTACATGAGAGCCATGCAGACAGATCTAACTAACAAACAGAAAAATACATTTTTTAACATCTGGCTTCCTCTAAATTGTTCTAGAGCATTAGCAATGAAACAGTGTTTTGACGAGGAATCAGATGAGTGGTTACATGACAGTGATGTAGGCAGATAAAATAAATGAATCTGGTGCACTACAAGTGACAGCATGCCAACATTAAGAGCTAAAAGCCAAAGCCCAAAGTGAATATACATTTGCTTTTATGTCCATATTTAAAATTACATATAAAGCTGTGATTGACAAAGTGAAACCTCAGTCTATGGGGAAAAAGTTTGTCAATAAATTAAAATGTTTGGCTTCTGTCACTTGTTTGAGCCTGCAGAGCTACTAGTCATTTCTAGGAAATTCCATAGACAGAGTGTATCACATGTCCACATAGGTAATGTTTCAAGAAGTCCACAAAAAAGGAATCCAGTCTGTCACACTAAGGTGCAATATTTAAAGGGTTTTGCTGATTGTGTGAGCTTAGCTATATTGGGAAGCTTCCATAGAAATGAATGAGAAGGATGGCAAGTAGCGTCGCCCTCCTCATTCACATGCATGGCCAGAATGCAACCAGCTGTGAGAGGCCAGCGAAGCTAATTTTGTGTCACAATAAAACCTCTTTAAGAAGTTAGTGTGAGTCTACCTGTAAGAGCCCAAAGAGGCAGAACCTAGAGGTAGACTTGTAGTTATATTGTAAAGTGTAACAGAATAGAGCCAGGCTATTATTCTATTATTTTATTACTATTATTATTCTACAACCACAGAAATAAATATATTCTCACCCAGGACTATCACCCATTACCCCGGGCATCTTCCATAGGAGCTATGTTCTCACCTTCTATAACATTTAAGTTCCTTCCTTGGAGGAACAATTTAACCTTAGTTTAAAAAAACTCATTTTTACACTTTAATTTCTTATGAGAAATTTACAGATTATTTGCTTATAATATGGCATCAAAATTTCCCTAAACTTACGCTTTATATCCTTTTTGGATCTACTGGAAAGCTAATACCTTTAATGGATAAGTGATGTGTATCACACAGTGCTCTGGAGTATCCCGGTCCGCCATAACATGAAGCTGCTCATAGATGAAGCACATGGCCTTGAACCCCACAGGGACAACTGCAAATTTTGACTGCATGACATGGACAGGTGGAGCAATTTACTGGTGAGTTAAGTAAATAACATTATTTGGAGCCTATTGGAAAAATCCATGTTGGTCAGGAGGTGACCAGTCCATTCATGAAGTTCATGTTGGAGGCAGGAAAAATGGGTAAGGATCTGAACGACTCTGACAAGAGCCAAATTTTGACGTGTAAATTATTTGGTTAGAGCATTTCCAGACTTCCAAGGAAGGGTGACCGAGGGTGGGTCATAGGGGTAAAAGCACATTGAAGTTCGTGGAGGTGAAAACTAACCTGTCAGGTCCAATCACATAGAAAGAGCACAAATTGCTGAAAAACCTCCTGCGGGTGATAATAGAAAGGTGTCAGGGCACATTGGACATCTTAGCTTGCTGTGTATGGGGGCAGAAGACCAAATGCATATTATATGGTGGTTTCAGTGTTATATCTGACAAGATTATAGCAGTATGGTGACCAGGCATGCTGGACATGGAGCTAGGATGGTGTCAGGATGGGAGAATGGACGTGATAGGACTCAACTCTTCTGACCAAGCATTTAGTTTCAGGATTTACTGGGAAAAAATTTCAAAACCCAGAACCAGAACAAATGAACCCCAAATATACAGCAAATATGGACGACAGGAAATGGTTCAATCAAATTAATTCTACAGAAAAGACTAACAACATCCAAATCAAGTCACAGGATGACAATAATCTGAATCATCTTCAATATGCTTTGGATATGGATTAGGAGACTACAATTACTGACAGCATACGTGATGGGCGTATAGAGGCTGATCCATGAGATACACCGGTCACTGTAGGATCCGAGGAGATAGATCCCATCCATGGTCCCTCTTCATTACTTTATCTCTAAAAGACAAGATAGAAGATGTCACAGTGGATCACATAGGTTCTGCTCATTACATCCTCAGTGTTTTTTTCTTTTTCCTACATTGCAGTTATTGGTGTCACCAATGTGTCGACTGCCACTAAACGAGGCCAGAGGTTTCAAACATCAATCCATTAACTTTAAGATAATTTGAAATGATATTTGACATGAAATATTAAAACATCACTTGGCTAATTGCATCTAAAATTTCCATTTTTTTCCATGATAAGTTACGATAAAAAACCATCAAATTTCAGGGTTGTCTGTCAAAAAAAAACCCTGATATGTTCAAGACAGGAGCTAGAGGCCATGTGCTGCTGGGAGAGGGGGGGAAGAGCAGCTTCTGTCAGAGTCAGGAAACAGAGTCTCCCACACAGAGATACTGCAGGGAACTAAAACAATTATATAAATCCTGTGAATAGTCTTTGGAGCTGGGACAAGTTTCCATTCACTTTGTGTGGCTCATGCTTCTATATCTGTGGAAACACATTTGTAAGTATAATCCCTCAATTGTAGGTGCTGATACTTACAGGTTTGATGCACCTCCACTGACAGCCGTAAAAACAGCACTTCTGGTTGTTAGGACACTGGTTGTCACCGCTGCACTGTGGCTTAAGATAAGGAGTAGCACAGGCCATCAATGTTTTCACTATTGGACAATTCCCAGGTTTCCCTGCAAACATCAGAATGGAGGACATAAAAAATAAATTAATATCTACAACACAGGGGTCAGCTTTGTATCATGACCTGTGACCATCCCCCTCTGCTTCCCCAAAGTGCACTCTCAGGATGTTTCTCTGAACTGTGAGGTTGATCCTCCCCACCAGATAACTACAGTCTTCCATTTTGTTTTGACTCTTACACTTCCCACCTCATGTTTCAGATATCCTCATCCTAAACCAAAATGTCTTATTGGAAGAGAACTTCTGTTCGTCTAGTTTTTGAGCATTTTTTCATAATGCTGTTTCCACTTGTAGGATGTATAAGACTGTAGACAGCCAAGATAAAGACATCCATGTTACATATCTACAATTTATGGTGCTTCTCATAGGCACCTGGAGAAGTATCACTACTGGATATGCTAATTATGAGGGGTCTACGAGTCCAGACAGGACCACTTTCCATATGATCTGACATCCAATATTTATTTTCATGTATCCAGAATATCCATTGCATCCTGAGAATCCACGTTGATAATACTATTAAATCCAGGTCACCATTGTGGTTCATACCATTAAATCCAAATCACCCATGTGTTTCATACCATTAAATCAAAATCACCCTTGTGGATCATACCATTAAATCAAAATCACCCTTGTGGATCATACCATTGAATCAAAATCACCCATGTGGATCAAACCATTAAATCTAAATCAACTGGATGGACGTTTGTCTTTTTCTGCCTTACAAACTACAATGGGGAAATGAGTATTTGATACACCGGCTATTTTGCAAGTTTTACCCCCTACAAAGAATGGAGAGGTCTGTAATTTTTACTTCACTTCAACAGAATCTAAAAAAAATCCAGAAAATCACATCTATGAAATAATTAATTTGCATGAAATAAGTGTTTGATACAATAGAAAACGTAACTTAATATTTGGTACAGAAACCTTTGTTTGCAATTACAGAAGTCAGACATTTCCTGTAGTTCTTAACCAAGTTTGCACACACTGCAGCAGGGATTTTGGCCCACTCCTCCATACTGAACTTCTCTAGATCTTTCAGGTTTCGGAGCTGTCACAGGGCTATATTGGGTTTCAGCTCCCTGCAAAGATTTTCCATCGGGTTCAGGTCATGCTTCATGGTTGGGACGGTGTCTTGGGGTTGTCCTCATCCTTCTTCTGCCACCAAACACAGCAAGTGGAGTTGATACCAAAAAGTTCCATTCTGGTATCATTTGACCACGTGACCTTCTGTGTCCTGCAGGATTTTACTCCATGATGGCGCAGTGTGTTACTATGGTAATCTCTGAGACTGTGGTCCCAGCTCTATTCAGGTCATTGCCCAGGTCCTCCCCTGTAGTTCTTGGCTGACTCCTGACCTTTCTAAGAATCATCCTTGCCTTACAAGGTGAGATTTTGCATGGAACCCCAGACCCAGGGTGTTCCTTCAATTTTCTAATAATTGTGCCAACATTTGTTGCCTTCTTAACAAGCTGCTGCCTATTGTCCTGTAGCCCATTCCAGCTTTGTGCAGGTCTTCAGTTCTGTTTCTGGTGTCCTGAGACAGTTCTTTAGTCTCGGCCATGGTGGAGAGGTTGGAGTGTAACTGATTGAGTTTGTGGACAAATTTTGTTTCTATACAGGTAACAAGTTCAAACAGATGCAATTCAGACAGGTAATCAGTGCAGAGTAGGAGGACTTCTTAAAGAAAAGCAGGTCTGTGAGAGCCGGAATTCTTGCTGGTCGGTGATCAAAAACTTATTTCATGCAAAAAAAAAAATGCAAATTAATTATTTAAAATTCATATCATGTGATTTTCTGCATTTTCTTTTAGATTCTCTCTCTCACTGTTGAAGTGTACCTACGATAAAAATGACAGACCTCTCTATTATCTGTAGGGGGGAGAATTAGCAAAATCACCAGTGCATCAAATACTTATTTTCCCCACTGTATGTAACTATGTAATTTCCCTCGGGGGTGACACTGTTCTCAGATACGTTGTCAGTTGTGGTAATTAGTGTTGAGCGATTATTATCGACAAAGTTGAAATCGGCACGGTATTTACGTTGATCGAATTTTTTAGATCACGCGATAATTTAGGTTAAAATCTGTGCATCATCTATTAATATCGCGCCATTTTCGGCGCTTCCTGTCATTTTGGCAGCCAGCAAATCAGCTTACAGAATAGAGCAGGGTGAGATGTGTGTGCGACGTCATGACTGGGATGTGTATGGTTGCGATTGGCTGGAAAAATCACATGACCTCATTTTACATAGAACAGCCTTTCCTGTTCATGATCAGTGTGTGTCAGCGTCTCATAGCAGTGGGACGTGCGCTCTGTCCAAACAGCTCAGCAAACAGCTCAGCGAAATTATTCTATTTTTTCACAGAGACAGCTACTTTTAGCTGTGATCCTTAGAACTTGGTTAGATCAGAGATTTTGCAACAGTTTGGGTTTAGTTAGGCAGAGAATTTTAAAGGAGCATTACAGCGTAAAGCCACGTGGGGCGCGGAGGGGGGGGGGGCCCCGGGGGGGCGAACACAGACAACCCTCTTTTAAAGGATACTGGATATTGTACAGCCAAAAACTATGTTTAGACATTGGATTGCCAAATTATTAGGATACAGATTTTTCTAGTAACTGCAGGTCTATTTGTTAGGTGCAAAATCCACTTTTATTATCAGTATACATTTCAGATAGGTGTTCTTTTTCAATTTTTGCCCAGTCCAGCTGTGTTGATAGAGCCACTTGCAGTTAAATTTGATCCAGAAAACTTTGTAGTCACCACAAATGTACTGATAGGTGCCAAAAAATACCTTTTATTATCCGTATACTTTTTAAAACAGGTGTTTTTTTCACTTTTGGTCAGTCAAGCTTTATTGATAAAAGGGGCGCTTTGCAGTTAATTTAAATACAGAAATTTTGTAGTCACCAAAAGGGAATTGATACATGCCAAAAAATACCTTTATTATCCGTATCATTTCAGACAGGTGTTTTTTCACTTTTGGTCAGTCAAGCTTTGTTGATAGAGCTACTTTGAAGTTAAATTTGAATTACAGCAATTTTTTTTAGTCACCACAGGTGAATTGATAGGTGCCAAAAATACCTTTTAAATTATCCGTATAATTTCAGACAGGTGTTTTTTTCACTTTTGGTCAGTCAAGCGTTGTTGATAGAGGTACCTAGCACTTACATTTCAATCCAGCAATTTTGTTTTGATTTGAGGGATTAGAGAATAGCTGTGATTTGTCGTCTTTTAATAAGAGACTTTCAAAAACTCTTCCATACCTTCTCAAATTGTTATCTTTCTGAACATGGAGCGAAATTCAGGTAGTAAGCGAGCAAAATGGGGGTAGGACATGGAGGTAGAGGTACGAGAGAAGGGTTGCTCCTTCCAGTGCTGGCGACAACACGCATGCCAGCGGATCATCAGTTGCAGGACCGTCAGGCCTGTCATCGCTGGGTCAGGGCCCTGTGAATCTCAGTAACGAACAGCATAGCAAATCTGTTCTTCAGTGGTTAATGCATCCAGCAGTCTTACCTCCTCATCCTCCCAGTCACGGCCACAAATGTCGTCATCAGCATCATCAGCATCCGTCCAACATGAAGCGAAGGCAGCCCAAATGTCAACTCGTGTACCTACCTCTGTGGATAATCCATTTTCTAAAGACCTCTTTGATGACGAAAAGCGGTTGGGGTCAGAAGGCATGTTAAAAGATCAAGAGGGCCAAAGATGATGATTTTTCTCTGCTCTGACACCAGTTACTGATGCCCTCAGTGGAGGGGAAGGAAGCCGGTCAATCGGCAAAAATCCCGACCCGGTCGGTAAACGCCTTTTCGTTCCTCCTTGCTTGTAGCCTGCAGCTCCTGGATGCAGAATGTCAGGACGACCAAGTCACCCGTGTTGTGATGATGATGGAAAGACATTGCAGGATCCAACGTGGTCTTTTCAGCAGAATTTGCTTGCGGAGCGCTTCATCACTGGACGAGGAGGAATACGATGGGGTTAGTGTCAGTACGGGTCCCGCCTCCAAAAAGGGAGAGGGCGGTCGCAGAAGTCTGTGATATAATTTCACCAGCCATGGTTCAGGCGGAAAACCCGCTCCTCGCTTATCGCCGTCAAAAAGGTCCAGGACCTCTCAAGCCTGAGCCTTTTTAGAGCAAGCCTCTGATTAACCCAGCGATGTCATATGCCGCCTTTGCCGTAAACGCATAATTAGAGGCAAGAATCTTAGGTGTTTAACCACAACCAACATGTCTAGTCACATGCAGCGAATGCATGAGTTGAAATGGAGGCAACACTTGGCCAAAAAAGGCCAGACCGACGCCGGGGGCCCCCAACACTGTCATACCCTCTGTCTCCGCCTCCTCCTCCTGCTCGCCAACCACCCAAGCGTTCCTCAGCTGCCCCCTGTCTCTCAGAGTCATGATCAGGGATCAGCCCCCGCTTCAGCCCCCCACCGTCGCCCGAGTACCATCAGCCCCAAACCAGAGACCCATCCTACCCCTTTCCTTCCGCCAGTTTGACGACCAGCACCCCGTACAGCGGCCAGTCTAGCAGCCAGCCTTCTGTCTTCCAGGTTTGGGAGAAAGAAGAAACCATTTTAAACCCCAAACTATCCCAAAGCCAAAAGCCTGAATGTGGGGCATTGCCAGGCTTTTGGCCTTGGAAATGTTGCCTTTCCGTCTGGTGGACGCAGATGGGTTCCCCCACGTCATGGCCCTTGCCTGCCCCCAATACCAGTGCCGAGCAGGCATTTCTTTCCCCAGAAAAGCGGGTCCCTGCCCTGGCCAGCCACGTGTCATCAAAAATTTTCAAGCGCGTTGTCTGCATCTGTGTCCGAAAAAGCCATCAGACCACCGACAAAATGGACTAGTAAGCACGGCAAGGCCGCTATATCTCTGTGACAGCTCATGGGTGAGCTGGGTGTGGATGTCTCTGGGGGTGACGGTGGCTCCGGGTTTTGGCGCACGCTCTTAAAAAAACCGCAAGGATGGTGCGGGCTCTTTTCCCCCAAGTTCCTCTGGGGGCATACGTCCCCAGAAAAACCCGGGCCCGTTTTGGGAAATTAATTGTCTTGGGGGGACCGTCCACACACAGGTCGGAGTTTGTGGACGGTCTACCACAACAAAAACCGAGCCCCTGGTGGGTGACAAGAGTTTTTGTCCCCAAGGGAAGGTGGTGTGCGAAAAAAGGGGCGAAATTTTGCGGGGCCCCCCAAAAGATCGGTAGGCTGGGCACCCCCCTTTTTCCCTTTGGCACTTTGTAAATAAAACCTTGTCGTCCGGGAAATTTCAAAAGAGCTCCCGGGGTTGGACTCCCCTGTTTGGGGAAAGGCCCGGGGTTTCTGAGTTCGAACTTCCGCCGTTCGCACCCTGTTCGTCCCCCCTGGCGGGTTTTGAAAAGCGTCATTTCCCGGTCCCGTCAACCGTTCTTTGTTAAAGGGGGCAACACGCTGGAATTCCCCCCCTCCACATAAACCAGCGTTTTTTGGAAAGCAGCGAAAGGGCCCTTTTACGCAGTCGAAGGAAACATGGCCTGACAAACAGCGGTGGGGAAACCGGGGGGTTTTGTTAAAGCCCCGGGAGAGTGGGGGAAAGTAAAAAAAGCTCCCCACCCACCCTTGCCTTTTTTAAAGGGAAGCCCCCCAAAAACTGGTCAGTGCAGAGATTCCCCTTTGGTAAGCAGGGAGCATTGTGGTGTTTTGTTCGGGAAGATCGTTGGACACTTTTGAAACAACAGGCCCCCCCAAGGGGAGGGAGGAGGAGAGGAAACAGATGGGACAGGGAGCCTTTCTCTCAGTGGGAAATCCACAAGGCCTGAAAATTTTTCTAAATTTTAATGGGTTCTTCTTAGGCGGGGGTTTCCGGGGTCCGGGGGCTAGTGCAAGGCGGGCTTTCAGCTTCAGGGTGTATCATTCAGGAAAGTCGGGGCTTTGTTGAAGCGTCCCAGGGAAGGGGGAGGGGGAGGGGGTATTCCTAGAAAAGGGAGGGTTACCGACGTCCTGCCTTGGAAAGGGGGTTGGCGCAAATTTTGAGGGGGGGAAAGGAAGGGAGGAAAAATCAGTTTGCTATTCCCCCTCGCCCCAGGGGTTTTTGGGAAAAATCAAGGCCCCCCTTTCCCCTCACTTGAGGGCTGGGAGGGTGAAATTTCCTCCCAACATGTTTCCCCCGAAATTAAGGCCATAAAAAATAAAAACAACAGTTAGGGGTGGCCACCCCCCGGGGATCCCCGGTACAAAAAAAAAATCAGCACTTTCCTTCCACCCACCCAAAAAAGGGGGAGAAAAAATGCGGGAAAAATGGAGACCTTGTGATTGACCCCAATGGAGCACCCTGTTGCTTTGGGTTTTCCGGGTTCCCTCAAATTTTCCCCGGGGGAAAAACTTTCAGCGGTTTGAAAACAGAAAGAGGGGCCAAGTGAAGTACCCGGCACCCAGCAGAAGCAGGCAAAGGTGGCGGGGGGGGGGAAAAAAAAAACTAAGGGGGGACCTCTGGAAATCTTTTTTTTCCACCTCACCAACGCATGCAATGAAAGGGCACCACCCAACACACAGAGCCCCAGTTTAAAAAGACCCTTTTGGGGTGCACGATATCTGCGTCTCAACACGATGTTTTGGATGTGTTCCTTCGGACCCAATAGACTTCTGGCCACGCCCTTTAGAGGTTTTTTGCCCTTTGCCCAGCGGGCCAGCGTCATATTAAAGGGAATTTGCACAGCTGGAGGAGTTTTTCCAGACAAAGAAATCCGGTTTCCCCACAGATAATGTGGATTTTTTGGGACTTTCATCAAGAGGGAATTCAGGAATGGCCCTTTTGATGAGGTTGTGGCCCAATTCCCGGGGGTCCCCAGTTTTATTTCCCATCTACAAAAATTTTCCTTTTAAACAAAAAAGGCCCTTTCTTAAAAATTTTTTTTTAAAATGATCATTTCTACTGAAATTTTTTTATTCTTTTTTCCCCAACAGTTCATTTTGCTGGTTTTGCTGTGAGGAAAATTTGTAAAAGAAGCAAGGTTTCATGACAACCCCGTATTCCATTTACTCCTTTTTTTTAGGGGGTTTTTGGGCCATGTCAATGGTTTTGAGGTCATGTTGCTGTGAGTTTTCCAAAAAATTTTTTTAAAAAAAGGGGAAGGGTTTTTTTTAAAAAAAATTTTTTTTGGGGGGGAAAATTTTTTTAAAAATTTTTTTTGGGGGGGGGGGGGG
Source organism: Phyllomedusa bahiana (assembly GCA_025379985.1). Lineage (NCBI taxonomy): Eukaryota > Metazoa > Chordata > Amphibia > Anura > Hylidae > Phyllomedusa > Phyllomedusa bahiana. The sequence continues at coordinate 107,913 of JAODAL010005297.1, forward strand.
AAAAAAAAAAATTTTTTTTTTTGGGAAAGGGTGGGTTTTTATTGGGGGAAAAAAAACCCCAAAAATTTTTTTAAAGGGGGGGGGAAATTTTTTTTTTTGGGGGGGTTTTTCCTTTTTTGGGGGCCCAAAAAATTTTTTTTTAAAAAAAATTTTTTAAAAATTTTAAAACGGGGCTTTTTAAATTTTTTTTTGGTTTTTTTTTTTCCTTTTTAAAAAAAATTTTTTTAAAAAAGGGGTTTTTTTTTGGGGAAAAAAAGGGGGGGTTTTTTTTTTTTTTTTTGGGGGGGGGGATTTTGGGGGGGGAAAAAAAGGGGGGGGGGGGCCAAATTTAAAATTTTTTTTTTTTGGGGTTTTTTTTCTTTTTTTTACCAAAAAATTTTTTTTTTTTTTTTTAAAAAAAGGGGGGGTTTTTTGGGTTGGGGGGAATTTTGGGGGTTTTGGTTGGGGGGTTTTTTTTTGGGGGGGAAAAAAGGGGGGGAAAAATTTTTTCAAAGGGGGGGGAAGGGGGGGTTGGGGGGAGGGGGGGTTTTTTAAGGGGAAAAAACAAAAATTTTTTTGGGGGGGGGTTTTTTTAGGGGGAAATTTTTATAAAAAAATTTTTTTTAAAAAAAAGGGAAAAAAATTTTTTTTTTATTTAAATTTTAAAAGGGGGGGGGGTTTTTTTTTTTAAAAACCCCGGGGTTAAAAAAGGGTTTTTTAAAAATTTTTTTAAAAAATTTTTTGGGGGGTAAATTTTTTGGGGGGGGAAAAAAAAAACCCCCAAAAAAAACAAACCTTTTTTAAAGGGGTTTTTAAAAAAAAAAAAAAAAAAAATTTTTTAAAGGGGGGAAAAAAAAATTTTTGGGGGCCCTTGGGCAAATTTTTTTAAAAAAAGGGGGGGGTTTTTTTTAAAAAAAAGGGGGGGGGAAAAAAAAGCCCGCCTTCCCAAAAATTTTTTTTCCCCCTTTTTTTTTCTTTTTAAAGGGGGGCCCGGGGAAAAAAAACCCCCCCCCCCCCCTTTTAAAGGGTTTAAAAAAGGAAAAAAACCCCCCCCCCAAAAAAAACCCGGAAAAGGGTTTTTTTGGGGGGAAAAAAAAGGGGGTCAAAAACCAAAAAAAACCCAAAAAAAAAAAAAAAGGGGGGTTTTGGGGGGGGTTTTTTGTTTAAAAACCCCCCCAAAAAATTTTTTTTTAAAAAAAAAAAAATTTTGCAAGTGAAAAGGTTTTTCAGAGGACATGGAGTATGAGCACGGACAGAGAACAAAAAAACAGAGAGATTTTCTTCCAGCACGTTGAGAAAAAATGGGGGAAAAAAAAATGCCCAAAAAAAAAAGGGCACCTGGGTGGAACGGGTGTTAAACCACCAGTTTTTTCCAAAGTGAAGGGGCCCCCCAAATTTTCCCCCCCATTACGGGGGGAAAGGGCTCCCCAGGTCTTGATGTGTATGGGAAGGCTGGAGGTTTAACCTCACACTTCCGACTCTGCTTCAGCACGATGTTTTCGTTCGGTCAAAAAGGCTTTTTTTACCGTGTTAATAGATGAGGAGCCACCCTGGGCTCTCAGCCCCCACTGTAACTCGGCCCTGGCAGCTGAACCTGCGTGTTAATAGATGACGACGCTAGCCTGGGCTTCACGCCCCACTGTAAGTTGGCCTGGCAGCTGGACTTCCGTGTTGCAGCACTGGCTTCCCCGTTGGGGAAATAGGAGAGCTTCAAATTTCTTTTAAAAAAACATTTTGAAAAAGGTGATTTCGTAGGTTAATTAGTGTCAAAAAGGGCCCCGGGCTGGACACAAAATTGCAAATTTTAGTCTTAAAAATTTTTTGGGGTGGGGTACTATGGGGGGCGATCATTTTTATTCAGGGGGTTTTTCCTAATCACTGAAGAAGGATTTGGAGGAAAAAATTAAACATTGAATTGATTGGGAATCACTTCAGAAACCAGGAGGGCAAAAATTTCTCAACTAAGAAGTGTTTTGGGGGGTGTTAGAAAAATTTTTATTACTTATGGGGTGTGGGACGGGGGGAAATTAAAAAAACATCTACAAGTGTAAAAAATCCCTTTAAAAAATGCAGGAGGGGGGTATTTGTATGTTTTCACACTTGAAAAAAAAGTAAAAATGATAATAATGTAAAATATAAAAAAAAACTTCCCTAAATAAATTCGGGAAACACTGTCAGTTACCAAAAAATTATAAAAAAAAAAAAAAAGTCCTGTAAAATAGCAAAAATGCCACTTTGTGATCTGTGGGTCAAAAGGTTTTCCAAGGGGGCATTCTGCGGTACAGGACAGATATAGTCAATGTCCATTTAAAAATAAATGGTGGTTGAAAAAATCCTTTTTCGGCACTTTTTAATCTGTGGGTATGCAGGTTTAATGGTCATTCTGGGGGAAGGCAGGTATGTTATGTCCAGTGAAACTAAAATGGTGGTTGAAAAAAACTCCTTTTTCCGGCACTTTTTAAATGTGGGGGGGTTATGAGGTTTGGGGCTATGTGTGGCCAAAGGGAAGGGATAGTCAATGTCCAGTGAAACTTTTAAATGGTGGTTTTAAAGACCCCCTTTTCCGGCACTTTTTTAAACTGTGGGCAGACAGGTTTTTTTGGGCATTTGGGTAAGGGAAGGTATAGTCATGTCAGTTCAACTAAAATGGTGGTTGAAAGACTCCCCTTTTTTCCGGCACTTTTTAAAACTGGGGGTCATGCAGGTTTGGGGGGTCATGCTGTGCCCAGGACAGGTATGTCAATGTCCGTTCAACTAAAATGGTGGTTAAAGACTCTTTTTTCCCGGGACTTTTTAATCTGTGGGTCAGAAGGTTTAATGGGATACTGCGGTAAGGCAGATATAGTTAAAAGTCCCGTTCAAATAAAATGGTGGTTCAAAGACTCTTTTTCCCCGGACTTTTTTATTTGGGGGGCAGACAGGTTTAATGGTCATATCGGGGCCAGATAATTCAGTTTTTGACCTCTATAGTTATAAAAAATAGACCCCAATGTGGGTATAATCGCGGTGCTTTCCTTGAAACACCTGTGTCAAAAGTCTGAATGAAGGTTACTCCTATAAGACATACAATAATGTGTTACAAAAAGTTGCAATTTAATAGATATAACATTTTACAATAGCTTGGCTAAAAAGCCTTGCTTAAAAAGACATAATGCAACTAAAAAGGGGGATAATTTGCACTATAGTCCTTCCGGGTGATCCAAAGAAATTTCAGCACTGAAATGTCCAAGTGCCTTTACTACAGCGGGGCAGATTTTGCTAGAAACGTTCACCTCGTGCGTGAGGGCTTTTTTGGGGTTTTGTGCTATGCTGTCTATGCGGTTTCGGGTCCTCCCTTTCTAAAGCATAACGAATAAAGGTGTGTCTTCTTTTTATACATTTAGTCTGTCCAGCTTTTGGTTATCATGATTTCTAATTTTGACAAAATAACATTAGCTCCTAAAATAGAAGTCATAAAAATACATTAAAATTACACCCTCATTACCCCTTAGGGCTGAGTAAATTGGTGAAAAGATCCAGTAAACTTCTTGCTGCAAAGATTTTTATTAATCGGATTCATCAGTTCCTAATTTGTTAAAAAACCCTCCCCCTTAAGGTCACAGACATTTTTTTTTTGCTTCATAAAATGTCTAGCAAATGAGCTTTTCCTATTTTTTAACATTTTGTTTGTTGTTTTTTTTTTGTCTTTTTATCTGGTGGAAACAAACCTCCATTTTTTGCCCTTTTGGATGTTTGATTTATGTTCATTAAGCAAATTTTAATTTACGTGACTTTTGTCCAAATATATAATACCAAAGGGCATTTTATTAAATGATTATATTTTTTGAATCCATGTTATAGCCCCAAATGTTACCCCAGGGCCCCCTAAATGGTGCATGTTTTTTAGGGGCCCTTTAATGTACTTTTCAGGTTGGCAAGACAGGCGGGAAATGTACCTGTTAAAAACAATTCCAATCTCTGTTGTTTTTTAGCAGTATTATTAATGGGGCCCGCTCTAATAATTTGGTTACCAATATTTTTTCCCTTTTTTATATACAAATTTTGGAGGTATGCAAAATAATCTACCATATTTAGGATCTCTTTGAAAAATCTTCCACCTTTTTTTTAATCGTGTTTTTTTTAATATTCTAAAAGGGCTATCAATTAAAAAATAAAAGGGTTTATCTTTTTTGCTTATTTTAAATTTTTTTTCTTTCCTAATTTTTGTCTTCATTTTAGCAATCTCCTAAACCCAATATTTTAAGTTGTTACTTTATACCCTTTCGTGAAAATTTGTAAATCATATCACTGCATTTTTGTAATATTTTTCATATCCGACTTTTCTCCTTATACGGTTTAAAATTGACTCTTGGTATCCCTTTTGAAAATTTGTGGTGATGGAAATTGTTGGGTAACAGGTTATTTTTATCGATAGTTTTCCTGTATAATGTTTTTTGGAAAATAATTTTTATTCTTCTTTTATTTCAAAATTAAATATTCTATTTTCCCCTTATTTTTATAAGGGTAAATTGTATAGATGGATGACACAATTAAGGTATTCAAAGAAATTTTTAAAGGGGGCTTCCCCGATCCATTCACATAAAAGCATGCCCCATTCGCAGCCAAACCGCGACTGTAAAACGGTCCTCAAAAGTGGGTGAAAAAATTTTTTTCAAATTTAGACATGAAATTTAAACGAAAAAGGGGGCTGGCGACCCCATATATTTCCCTTTTTTGGGGGAGGTATAGTCTCTCCCAAATCTAAAAAAATTTTTTAGACAGCGTATCTAGATTTGATTAGAAACGCAAATGTTGATTAAATGGAGCTATTGCATAAGTTTTCTCTGACAGCTTCCTATAATCTTTTAATAAAATGCCCTTGTGGTATTAATATATTGGGCAAACGTCACGTAAAAATTAAAATTTGATTAATGAACTAAATCAAACTCCGAAGGTACAAAAAAATGGGAGGGTTTTTTTCCACCAGATAAAAAAAAACAACAAAAAAGACAACAAAAAAAAATGTTAAAAATATGGGAAAGCTCATTAGCTAGACATTTTTATGAAACAAAACATAATGTCTGTGACCTTAGTGGCAGGTTGTTGAACAAATATATGGAACTGATGAAACTCAGATTAAAAAAAAATCTCTTGCAGCGAAAGTTTACTGGGTCTTTACCTCGATTCACTCAGCCTAAGGGGAATGGGAGTGTAATTTTTTTGTATTTTTATGACTTCTATTTTTGGAGCTAATGTGTTTTTTTTTATTTAGAAATCTGAGTAATCCAAAAGCTGGCAGACTAAAAATTTTAAAAAAAAAACACACCTTGTATTCGTTATGCTTGAGAAAGGGGAGGACCCCGGAAAATCGATCAGAGCGATGACCACCCCCAAAAAGCCCCCGCGCGAGGTGAACGTTGTCTAGAAACCTGCCCGCTGCTAGTAAAGAGGGATTTGGACATTTCAGTGCTGAAAATTACTTTTGGGTCACTCCAGGGACTGGGCTTTTAGCAGCAAGTTATCACTTTATAGTTGCATTATGTCTTTAAGCAAGGTATTTAGCCGAATGCTATTGTACGTTGTTGATTCTATTAAATTTTATGTTTTTTTGACCTGTTGTAGTGTCGTTAGGGGGTAAACCTTCATTCATACTGCGGTCCAGGACAGGTATAGTCAAAAGTCCGTTCAACTAAAATGGGGGGTTTAAAGACTCTTTTTCTTGCATTTTTAATTGTGCGTCAGACAGGTTTAATGGTCATACGTGGTACAGAAAAGGTATAGTAAGTCCCGTTCAAATAAAAATGGGGGTTGAAAAACTCCCTTTTTCCCCCAATTTTTAATCTGGGGTCAGACGGTTTAATGGTCATACTGCGGGACGGGGAAAAATATAGTAAAAAAGTGCAGTTCAACTAAAATGGTGGTTGAAAGACCCTTTTTCCGGACTTTTTATTGGGGGCATGAGGTTTGGGGGTCATGCTGGTTCCCGGACAGGGATATCCAATGTCTAGTTCAAGTAAAAAGATGGTTCAAAAAATTCTGTCTTCTGGCACTTTATAATTTGTGGGTCATGCAGGTTTAAGGGTCATGCTGTGGTACAAGACAGGGATAGTGAATGGTCTGTGAGTTTTTTCTGTGGCTTTTATAACCTAAGTGTGTTGCCTAAGATGTAGCACGTATCCATTTGACTGTTGTGGATGTTAATTCCAGCTTCTCCAGCCCTGTTTGGGTGTAAGAATGAAGGTGTTGTTCCTCTCCCATAGACTTTAATGGTCATCGGCGATAATTTATTATCGACTATCGGATATCTTATTGATAAATGCCGATATCGACTGACGATAGTCAACGTAATCGCTCATCACTAGTGGTAATCTTACACATTCATTCCTGCAGGTTGGACTGAGCAGTCTATAGGCTTGAGAAGGATAGTCTAATGCAAAGTCCAGTCTATAGATTATAACAATAATCAGTATCTGACTCCAGGCTTATGTGAAAAATGTTCAGAACTTTGATGATCAAATCCCAGGACTGTTGGAAGGATAAAGACCCTCTTACCCTGCTACAGTAGATACACTTAAAGGTGTTGTCTCACTACAATGATTAGCTTTCAACATGTAGGGAAAGGTGAATGAAGATGTCTTCCAAATATATTGCTTTGTTCTATTTTTTTTGCTGAGGAGCTACAAATTATTTTATCACCTTCTGAGGGCTCTCTGGTTCCCCAAGTGACCGAACTGTTTGTTTGCTCTCCCTCTGCTGTTTGTTCTATCTGATAGCAGGGAGTGATATCATCACACAGGTCTCAGCACAGAACTGCTGGCAGCCTGAGAACTTGTTTGTTATCTGATCTTTCAGACAAAATACACTAATTACTACTTTTTTTTTTAGCTCAGAAGCTTCTCTGGACCTCAGAGAAGATGATTGTTTATCTAATTAGCAGAGGTCTGAATACATGGAGCTCATATGCTAATTACAGACAGCTTGACCAGGAAGTGACAGGATGCATGAATGAAATAATGCTGCTTTGCTCTGTGAAACTGTGAGATGAGACAACTCCTTTAACTTTCCTCATAAGTTTCTTACCCGGGAAAAGGGGAGGTGTACATTCTGATATACACACTGGAACACAACATTTCTCATCTCCAGGGCAATCGTTGTCTGTCTCACACTTTCCAGGAGGTAGTGGGGCCAAGCAACTAGTAACTGGGACCGGGCAGTCTCCAGGCTTTTCTGTAGAGAACAGTCAAGGGCAGGATTCAGATAATTTAACAATTGTAAAACAATCCCAGAGAATAAAGAAATAGAAAACCATTCGGTCCCAAGAGATGATGGAGTCTTTATTGCACCCAGGTACTAAAATCTGATGGAAGTCTAGCCTTACCGGTTTCTTGTGACATTATGTAGCCTTACCGGTTCCTAGTGACATTATTATCCCAGCCTGGACCGTAGAGACCAGTGCTATGCAGACTAATATTTCAGGCAGTGCTCCATGGGAAAAATTATGCAAATCCTCTGCATACCTCTGGTCTCTTCAATGAAAATCTGTACCCACTGAGCTGCAACTAAGGCATCTTTGTCTAGCAAACAAGTAGCCTGTCCCATGCTGATAAAGGGCAACACCCGACACCGCTATCTACAGATGGGGGACTCTGGTTCTGCTCAGGCACCACATTTAGCCAATACCACAAGTCTGGCTCAGGCACCACATTTACCCTGGTCTGTTCTTCTGCAGGTCATACATACAGGAGCAGTGTAGAGCCAATACCACAAGTCTGGCTCAGGCACCACCTTTACCCTGGTCTGGCTGTTCTTCTGCAGGTCATACATCGAGGGCCGTGTAGAGCCAATACCTCGGGTCTGGCTCAGGCACCACCTTTACCCTGGTCTGGCTGTTCGTCTGCAGGTCATACATACAGGGCAGTGTAGAACCAATACCACAAGTCTGGCTCAGGCACCACCTTTACCCTGGTCTAGCTGTTCTTCTACAGCTCATTCATGCAGGGCAGTGTAGAGCCAATACCACAAGTCTGGACCAGGCACCACCTTTACCCTCGTCTGGCTGTTCTAACTGTTCTGCACTAAAGTTTTGGCGTCAAAGAATCATAGATGTTTCTACTTCTAGTAATGTGGTGCGACACACCGAGAATGCCCCAAAACTTTGGCGTGCTAAAATGTGTCTTTGGCACGGTACCAAAGCACTTATCGCACCAAAGTTTGGAATGCGCCTGTATATACATCTATAGAACTGGTCTACTACAGCTATTGAGAGCAGAATTCTGGCGCAGCCCCTTTCATACATGTCTTCCTAAGTGACTACTAAATGTTATTGTTCAGTGCTGGATGGCCTGATCCCCTGCAGTGATGATGACCAAGACAACATAGAGTCTACCTCAGGTATGAAACTGCCCATGCAGTGGTCTTTGAAGCTAACAGGCCCCTTCCTCAGTGACATTTGTTGTGCAGTGGGGGAAGAGTCCTAAATTCTGGTTCATGTGACGTAACCCATCTGTACTGTCCACACCCCTCTGTCCCCTCCGGAGCCCTTTTCTGTCTTCAGACCCACCTGTCCCCTCTAGACTCCTCTGTCCCTGCCAGACCCCACGGACTTCTCCAAACCCCATTGTGCCCTGTAAACCCCTCTATCCCTTCCAGATCCCTCAGACCTCTTTCGGACTCTTCTGTCACTTTCAGACTCCTCTGTTTTCTCCAGACTCCTCTTTCCCTTTCAGACCCTTCAACCTCCTCAAATCTCCCTTAGTCCCTTCCAGAGCCACATTCCTGTACAAACCTCTCTATTCCTTACAGATCTCTCCAGACTCCTCTGTCCTTGTGAGACTCCTCTTTTCCCTCCAAAACTCTCTGATCCCTCAAGAACATCTGTCCCCTACAGACCACTTTATCCAGTCCAGACCTTTCTGACCTCTCCAAACCCTTTTATCCCTGCCAGACCGCTCTGTCAAAACCAGACTTCTCTATCCCCTACAGACACCTCTATCCCCTCCTGACCGTTCTTTCTCTGCAAAACCCATTTGTCCCCTCTGTCCCATGAGTACCCCCTTGTCCTCTCCAGTCCACTCTATCTCCAACAGATTCCATTGCCCGTCAAGACACTTCTGTCCACACCAGACTCACTGGCCATGTCAAACCCCACTGTCCCCTCCAGAGCATTCTGTCCCCTCTAAACTCCTCTCTCCCCTCCAGACCCATCTAAAAGCAGCTTATCTCGTATGTGTCCTAAAGTTTAGGCATGTTAAAATCCAGTAGATCTGGTCATCCTGTGCTCTAGCTTCTGCAATCAGTGGAGAGTCTGGTAACCTTGGTATACACTAAGGGCAACATGTATGATCTAGGCGCATAGAGGCCAGTTCTAAATAGCTCTAAAGCAGTGTAGAATCCTCCAGAATGTATAAACCTGTTCTACTGCAGGTCATACAATACGACAACTCTGGCTCAGGTGAACCACTTTTAACTTGCTCTGCCTGTTCCAGCAGTAATGCACCTAGTTCTGCCATCCTCCAATCATAAATGTGTAGAATCATATGGTTGTGCTGCGATGCCCCCAGAACCTCCAACATCTGAGGCGCATCACACATTGCCATAGGCGCTGCAAAATGCGTCTACTTTTGGAGTCCGCCAGCACATACATCTAGAGAACAGTGCGCCAGTTTTTGGGCTGAAAGCACCCCAGAATACTGTCACAGCCCCGTCCATACTGTACATGTCACCCTAAATGGTCAGACCATCCTACCAATATTAGCACTTACCTGATTCATAGCTTAATAAGGAGCCAACAGAATTCTTACAATCAGTTTGAGTGGACCAATATGGTTTCTATGTATTCTTATTGCTTAGAAATATCTCCACCATCATGAAGACGACTTCCTCATGGAACTGATTCAGATGAGAACATGGTCCTGAAGCTTCTGGTCCTTTCTGTAGGTAGATCCAGCACAGACCTCACCCACCTCTCCTGGCCTCCAGACATGTTTTCTATATTCTTTAAGTGTATTGGGAGTCTAATGAATCTTAAGATGTCACTTGTTCCCCCTTCAGTCAGGTCATTGTCAGTCAGTGGAGATATGGTAGCCCCTATGTATACTTCTCCCTCCTGCCGGTCTCCAACCATGTTTTCTATATTCTGTAGGCACATTAGGAGTCTAATGAATCTTTAGATATCTCTTGCAATGCCCTTCAGTCAGTCAGGTAACTTACCAACAAATGGTGGTCGCACACTCTTAGAGTTACATGAGCAGCACAGCAGGAGGGGGAGAAGGACCTTGACTGGAGCCATGTCGTCTGGCCTGGAGAGATGAGGGATATGGCTCCAGTGCTTGATCCTTTATAGAGATGATGGGGGAGGAGCAGGATACAGAGGTTCCTTATGTCCTGTTTATTTCACGTGCTGCTTCACAATGATATGACTGTATAGAGGGGGAGGCACATGAACGCTGTAATCAAGACATTCAGATGACGGTTCATGTACCTGCTCCATAAAGAAGAAATGGACTATATACCCCAAGTATTATCACCTCAACCTCCATTACAGACAGAAACCACCAAGCCCAAGATCTCACAGAAAGGTTTATTGTTGCTTATGAACAACCATACATTTCAGGGAGATTTTGGCTTCAGCCAGAAGAACCTCATGTAACCAGTAGGTTCCTCACATGGAAACATTGCCAGCCAGTCCTCCACCTTTCAAAGTCTGTTTTTTGGATTCCCTGCTGACCACTTGTGGATCATTGACCCACAGTGAGAGACTCCTACCGCCTAGGTCAGCTGACTAGCATACAACACATGACTATCCTGCCATGTGGATTCCAGATCCCATCCCTGGCGACTTTGTGGTTAAAGTACCATGTTTCTGCCTTACACAGAACAATGTTATAAGCATAGCAAAAAATACTGTATGTATATCTATCATTGATCTATCTTTGCTCCACTTAATGAAAAGGGCGGGTATGGAATAGATTATATGGAATAAATCCTCCGTTATCCTCCGCCCTCATATTCCTTGGACTCCTCCCTCTACATTGACGAGTTACCTCCATACATTTTTTTAAAATCACTATTATCTATGTTATGTGTTCACAGTCACTCACTCCAGCTCCATCTTTGCTCAGACCCCTTCATCCCACCTCTGACTCCCAGAGATTCCCTGTTCATAAGGACCATGCATCATCTGCTATAGACATAGAGCCTCTAAATATAAGATCTTATATACAAACAACTGGACCCTCAAGGGCATAGACAATAAAAAGAACCAGGTAAAAGCTCACCATAGACTTCAGTGACCCGCCCGAGATCCTGGCTTCCAGCCAAAGCCCGACAAAGTACTCCAAAAATGTAATAAACATGGATCCAGCGGTAAGGTGAAAAAAGTGCTGTAATTTATTAAATCCAACGTGCAGCAGGGTACAGGACAGACAGTAAAAACTGACGTGTTTCGGGCATAGGAAACCGCCCTTGCTCACGACCCTCAAGGGGTCCAGCCCTAATTAGACACCTCAGTTATACTACTTTGCTGGAAAGACCTTGGGCGATATGTCAGAAAAGAGGCGTCTCCAAGACAGTTTTAAGGTGCATTAAGGGCTACTTGTGTCCACAGGAATGTAGACCTCACCTATTTGAAGTCAGTTCTCCAGGGTCTTAATTGCTCCACATGTCATGCCTATCTCACCATGGGGCTGCCACATACCATCCTTTTTGTCCTCTTCCTCTTGCTATCAAGGATCATCATGGATCAGCCCTTGGTCCTCTTTTCTTCGTACTCTACTCAACCTCTATTGAACCTATTGAACCTCTATTGAACAAACTATCAGCAGATTTGGCTTCTATTACAATCTCTACACCTCTTCCTATGACAACACCCCCACCCTGCTACAAAACACCAGTGTTTGTCCGCTGTCCAGGGCCGCCATCAGAAATTTCAGGGCCCCATACAGCTGAAACGTCTGGGCCCCTCTTCCCCATAAACCCCACTTGCAGTGGGCCCCCTTCATTCACTGGGCCCCGTACGGCAGTACCCCCTGTACTGCCTTTACGGCGGCCCTGCCGCTGTCTCCAACATCATGTCCTCTCTCTATCTGATCTAAACCTTACTAAACATGAAGTCCTTGTCATTCTGCCATCTACAAACCATCCTAACCTTGCTATTTCTCTTTCAGTGTGGTACTACGTTAAATACTAGGCAGTAGGCTCGCCGTCCAGAGTCCATACTCCAAACTGTCTCTCAGTCCTTAATATTCAATCCCGTACCCGGTCTTGTCATCTGCATCTCAAAATCTGTCCTTTTCTCATCATGGAAACAAAAAAACTCTTATAATTGCCCTTATAATTTCTAGTCTTGAAAACTGTAACTTCTTGTCGATAAACTCTACCTTTCATAATCTGTCCTGAATGCAGTAGCCAGGTTCATCTTTCCATCCAGCCACTATACTGATGCCTCTACCCTGTACACTACACCGATGCCTCTACCCTGTACCAGTCACTACACCGATGCCTCTACCCTGTACACTACACAGATGCCTCTACCCTGTACCAGTCACTACACCGATGCCTCTACCCTGTACCAGTCACTACACCGATGCCTCTACCCTGTACCAGTCACTACACCGATGCCTCTACCCTGTACCAGTCACTACACCGATGCCTCTACCCTTTACCAGTCACTACACCGATGCCTCTATCCTGTACCAGTCACTACACCGATGCCTCTACCCTGTACCAGTCACTACACTGATGCCTCTACCCAGTACAAGTCACTACACCGATATCTCTACCCTGTACCAGTCACTACACTGATTTCTCTACCCTATACCAGTCACTAAACTGATGCCTCTACCCTGTACCAGTCACTACACTGATGCATCTACACTGTACCAGTCACTACATTGATGCCTCTACACTGTACCAGTCACCTCACTGATGCCTCTACCCTGCACCAGTCACTACACCGATGCCTCTACCCTGTACCAGTCACTACACCGATGCCTCTACCCTGTACCAGTCACTACACCGATGCCTCTATCCTGTACCAGTCACTACACCGATGCCTCTACCCTGTACCAGTCACTACACCGATGCCTCTACCCTGTACACTACACCGATGCCTCTACCCTGTACCAGTCACTACACCGATGCCTCTACCCTGTACCAGTCACTACACCGATGCCTCTACCCTGTATACTGCACCGATGCCTCTACCCTGTACACTACACCGATGCCTCTACCCTGTACACTACACCGATGCCTCTACCCTGTACACTACACCAATGCCTCTACCCTGTACCAGTCACTACACCGATGCCTCTACCCTGTACCAGTCACTACACCGATGCCTCTACCCTGTACCAGTCACTACACCGATGCCTCTACCCTGTATACTACACCGATGCCTCTACCCTGTACCAGTCACTACACCGATACCTCTACCCTGTACCAGTCACTACACCGATGCCTCTACCCTGTACCAGTCACTACACCGATGCCTCTACCCTGTACCAGTCACTACACTGATGCTTCTACCCTGTACCAGTCACTACACCGATGCTTCTACCCTGTACCAGTCACTACACTGTTGCCTCTACCCTGTACCAGTCACTACACTGATGCCTCTATCCAGTACCAGTCACTACACCGATGCCTCTACCCTGTACCAGTCAATACACCGATGCTTCTACCCTGTACCAGTCACTACACTGATGCCTCTACCCTGTACCAGTCACTACACTGATGCCTCTACCCTGTACCAGTCACTACACTGATGTCTCTACCCTGTACCAGTCACTACACTGTTGCCTCTACCCTGTACCAGTCACTACCCGGGCCGCCCACCGAAGTTTCAGGGCCCCCTACAGCTGAAGCACCTGGGCCCCCCCCCCCCCGTAAACCCCACCCCCAGAAACCCGATCGCCCCGCCCCCAGCAAAAAAAAAATGGCCTCTAGGACATAAATGCGCCCATTTTACCACATAATACAGTGTGCAAAAAAGAACTGTATTGTGTAGTACAATAGCAAGTGAGTCACACATCTGTCCGTCTCACACATCATAGACACAGGGCTAAATAGCTCCATCCATATCCCCCTCCACCCACATACTATATCCCCCTCCACCCACATACAATATCCCCCTCCACCCACATACAATACCCCCCTGCCTCTACACCACCATACAATATCCCCCTCCACCTATACAATATCCCCTCCACCCACATACAATACCCCCCTCCACCCACATACAATATCCCCCTCCACCCACATAAACAAATAATATCCCCTCCGCCCACATACAATATCCCCCTCAACCCACATACAATATCCCCCTCCGCCCACATACACTATCCCCCTCCGCCCGCATACACTATCTCCCTCCGCCCGCATACAATATCCCCCTCCACCCACATACACTATCCCCCTCCACCCACATACACTATCCCCCTCCACCAATATACCCTACTCCCCCTCCACCCACATACACTATCCCCTCCACCCACATACAATATCCCCCTCCACCCACATACAATATCCCCTCCACCCACATACAATATCCCCCTCCACCCACATACAATATCCCCCTCCACCCACATACAATATCCCCCTCCACCCACATACAATATCCCCGCCACCCACATACAATATCCCCCGCCACCCACATACAATATCCCCCTCCATTTTTCCCTTGGTCACGCACCTCGCCACCTTCTAAAATAAACACCAGCAAGAAAGTAAGTGTACCTCCTAACACCAGCTCAGGTATAACCTACAACACCGCCACATAGAGACCACATAGAGGTCAGAAACCAGCTCAGGTCACATTACAGTGAATACAGCACTGATCCAATTTAGAAGCAAAATAACCCCTGAAATCAGGAACTCACCGGAGACGTCTTATCTGAGGAGTCGTTCTCTTCTCTCAAGAGTCGTTCTTATTCCCTTTTCTTCTGCATCCATTCCACGCCGCCATGAGGACTTGTACCGGCCACAACTCATCCCTGCAGAAATTACACACAAATATCTTAGAATCCTCAATTTTCCAGCATCTTTTTACCTATTCCCACCTCTGTACAAACTTCCCAGGGGTGGGAGAGCGGGTACAAGCCATAACTTAGAGGCCTAGTATCCTAAGGGGTTGGAGGGTGGGGAGATGACTAACCCCCCTGGAGATAATGCTACAGCTATGGGCTGCTCCCCTAACAATTATATTACCAGGTAGGTAGGCAAATGGGAAAGGCCCCGGTAATTAGATTAGGCCCTATTAGGCAGGTAGACCCCCGCCGGATAAGTTGGTAGGCCAGCCCCAGGTAGGTTGGTGGGTACCTAGCCATGAGTCCCCTTTAGTTTGTAGGCGGGCAGGGCCCTCCTTTAGAGGTTAGGTGGAGTCAGGGCCCTCCTTCAGGGGTTAGGTGGAGTCAGGGCCCTCCTTCAGGGGTTAGGTGGAGTCAGGGCCCTCCTTTAGAGGTTAGGTGGAGTCAGGGCCCTCCTTTAGAGGTTAGGTGGAGTCAGGGCCCTCCTTTAGAGGTTAGGTGGAGTCAGGGCCCTCCTTTAGAGGTTAGGTGGAGTCAGGGCCCTCCTTTAGAGGTTAGGTGGAGTCAGGGCCCTCCTTTAGAGGTTAGGTGGAGTCAGGGCCCTCCTTTAGAGGTTAGGTGGAGTCAGGGCCCTCCTTTAGAGGTTAGGTAGAGTCAGGGCCCTCCTTTAGAGGTTAGGTAGAGTCAGGGCCCCCTTTAGAAATAGGCAGCCAGGGCCCCCTTTAGATATAGGCAGCCAGGGACCCCCTTTAGAGATAGGCAGCGCCAGGGACCCCCTTTAGTGATAGGCAGCGCCAGGGACCCCCTTTAGAGATAGGCAGCGCCAGGGACCCCCTTTAGAGATAGGCAGCGCCAGGGACCCCCTTTAGAGATAGGCAGCGCCAGGGACCCCCTTTAGTGATAGGCAGCGCCAGGGACCCCCTTTAGTGATAGGCAGCACCAGGGACCCCCTTTAGTGATAGGCAGTCAGGGACCCCCTTTAGAGATAGGCAGCACCAGGGACCCCCTTTAGAGATAGGCAGCACCAGGGACCCCCTTTAGTGATAGGCAGCAGCCAGGGCCCCCTTTAGAGATAGGCAGCGCCAGGGACCCCCTTAGTGATAGGCAGTGCCAGGGACCCCCTTTAGAGCTAGGCAGCGCCAGGGACCCCCTTTAGTGATATGCTTTCAGGACCCCCTTTAGTGATAGGCAGCACCAGGGACCCCCTTTAGTGATAGGCAGCACCAGGGACCCCCTTTAGTGATAGGCAGTCAGGACCCCCTTTAGTGATAGGAAGTCAGGACCCCCTTTAGTGATAGGCAGTGCCAGGGACCCCCTTTAGTGATAGGCAGTCAGGACCCCCTTTAGTGATAAGCAGCGCCAGCGACCCCCTTTAGAGATAGGCAGAGCCAGGGACCCCTTTAGTGATAGGCAGTCAGGGACCCCCTTTAGTGATAGGCAGTGCCAGGGACCCCCTTTAGAGATAGGCAGTGCCAGGGACCCCCTTTAGTGATAGGCAGTGCCAGGGACCCCCTTTAGTGATAGGCAGTCAGGACCCCCTTTAGTGATAGGCAGTGCCAGGGACCCCCCTTAGAGATAGGCAGTGCCAGGGACCCCCTTTAGAGATAGGCAGCAGTGCCCTCTAGTATATTAAAAAAAAACAAATCAATCACTTACCTGAGCCTCGGTCCTGCCGCTCTGAGCTGCCGCCGGCTCCTGCCGCCCTGCATAGGCGGCGCGGGGGAAGTGACGTCACCGCGCCGCCTATGTCAGCAGTAGGGGCCGGCGCCCGGCAGGCTGAAGGCCTAGCGTCTTCAGCCTGCCGGGGAGATCAGCGGAGCGCAGCGCTAGTGGCACTGTGCTCCGCTGACACCGCGCAGCCCCGGGAGTCAGGGACATTAGTCCCCAGCTCCCGGGCCGGTCTCTGAGCGCTCGGGATGCGGGGCCCGGGCGTGCAGAGACCGGATGCGCGGCCGGGCTCCGGGGAGCGACGGCACTGCCTCCGGGGCCCCCCGCAACTCGGGGCCCACACTGTGGGCCAGGCGGAGCCTGGTTCGGCGGCCGCGCCGCCGGGCCCCACTCTGCCGTGAGGAATAAGGGGGCCCGCTTGCCGCGGTCCCCCTTATTCCACTGGGCCCCATACGGGAGTACTGGTTGTACACCCTGTATGGCGGCCCTGGTCACTACACTGATGCCTCTATCCTCTACCAGTCACTACACCGATGCCTCTATCCTGTACACTACACCGATGCCTCTACCCTGTACCAGTCACTTCACTGATGCCTCTACCCTGTACCAGTCACTTCACTGATGCCTCTACCCTGTACCAGTCACTACACTGATGCCTCTACCCTGTACCAGTCACTACACCGATGCCTCTACCCTGCATTGGTCACTTCACCAGATTTAAAGCTCTTTCTCTTCTTGTTTGATCTAGCTATGGCGTTGTTTCTCGGTAGAGTATTTTTTTGTCTTTCCCTGTTCCCTCTGCTTTTTACAGTGATGTTTCCTATGTTGGTGCTTTATAAATAAAGACATGTTAGTTTTATCATAGAACTTTATTACTGGGGAAAGCTCTAGAAGAAAAGAACAACATGACCTGTATTGGGATCCTCATATATCTGCTGAGTAAACGCTACATGAAGTGTTCTTGGCTCGATGACTCATTATGATCTTTGGCCGGCTTCCATGTCCTCCAGAAGCTCATTTCTCATCAGGGGCAGAAGTAGGTTGACTCTCCAATTTATATCACCCCTCAGGCTGATGGCAGCTTGCCGGGAACCGCTCAGCAGATTTCTTATTGTAGTACTGGACGTTGCTCTGGTGCCAAGGGCTGATGACACATCAATCAGTTAATAAAACACTACAAACATTGGCTAAAAAAGAGCAGTAAAGAGTTCAACATGTGTTTAGATGGAGGTTCTCCTGGAGGGTAAGGATCTAGTCTTAGATCTAGATCTGTGCTCAACCATCAGGCACCAATTATAATAATTATTATCCTTGTATATATCACCAACATATTCCTCAGCTCCATACAATGCAAATAGCTCAGGCAGTATTAATGCTTTAGCAGCCATAGCGGCTTCTATGCGTCCAACATCTGCAGGGGGCACTGGATGGTTGGCACAACATACCTTGAAATGCCCAGGCCATATGTCCTTGATTCCCAAGTCTGTGTGATCTGTTTAACTGTTTGTGTGTCCTTGAGACACCCAAAAAGTGAAATCACTAAATCACTTGGCGGAGTAGAAAGCAACATTCTTTTTTGCCTCAGTACTTGGCCAGGTAGGCCTAAAGCTTAGTCAAAACCTTAAAGGGGTGTTATCGTTTTAGCTGCTCGTGCTGTCCAGCTAATTTTCTCAGATTGAGTTTAAAATACAGGGGCGTGTCTCTCCTGTCAGCAGGCGTGTCTCTCCTCCCAGGAGGCGTGTCTCCCCTCACTGAAGAACTGTGACATCATCATTTTGTTTAAAGCAGGGGATGCAGAAGGTTGTCTGGATATAACAGCTCTGTAGCCTCCTGCCTGCTTATGTCTGCAGCTTTGAGGCTCCAAACTCCAGCAAGCACCTGTCATATGTCTTAGTTTACACACAACTGAAAGCCAGCAGCTGTTAAGATCTCTGCTTCCTGACAGTGACATGTGGAGAAGCAAATCAGCTTTCAGAGAAGGCCCTGCTCATCTTGTAGCTGACTTGGGATGGTGGTGCAGCGGGTAGAGCAGTGATAGATTTATTGTTTTTAAAACGAAGGGGTTTGGAGTTCTGTCCCTAAAGGGTATTTTTTTTTTTCCCTAAAATTCTACAATATGTAGAGAGACTAAAATAATATTTAATCTCTATAATGAATATATACACATCAGGCTCCCTATATCTTTTCTACCCCCCAGAATATATGCTTGTATCAGTATTTGGAAGTGCGGGGTGTGACTGAAAGGGGGGGACCTATATGCGGAGCTTTGTGGTGTATATAAAATAAAATTTAGATGTTCACACAATTTTTCATATATTTACATATTGGGTATAAATTTTTTAAATAAAAAAAAAACAAAACCACTGATGGACTTGAACCCCCAACCCTTTGTCTTGTAGGGCTGATCAGCTAAGCACACTCTATACAACAGCTCATGCAGACACGTGTTTAATCCTTAGTTTACAATACAGAGAGATGTAAAGGAGGCGGGGCTTGCATTCGATCTGAGGAACAGAACCCCTTTTTCTTTTCAAATTTTCAAACTGAACCTGTGGGGAGGGGGAAAAAAAAAACCCTCTTGGAAAAAAAGCCCTTTTAAAAGGCAAGAAATTTGGGCCCAAGTTCATCACCAAAGAGCGGGAAAATTAAACATAGACCCAAAGCGGGGACTCGGGTTTTTAAACTATCGTTTTTAAAACAGTCGGGGGGAGGTAAAACAGGTGGGCGGCAGCCAATCAAAAGGCGGGGGGGCCCTTGGCCATGATTTTTCCCTTTTTTTAAAGGGGAAATACCCAAACAGGCTGAATGAAAAATGTCAGCCAGCCAACCCACAGTGCAGGGGGCGTTTTTTGGGAAAAGGAAATTAGACCCGGGGGGTTTTTTTAACACCCAAAAACGGAAATAAGACAGATTTACAGGGAAGTGATATTTTGCTAAACCAAGGGGCAGAGGAAATTGAAAACCCAATTACAAAATTTCTTTTTTTTACTTTTCCCAAATAATTGAGACTTGATTTTTTTTAAAGTTTAAATCCCCTTTTACCCCTACCAATATACCTTTTTCCAGTTCTTTTGGGTTTAATTTAACTAATTGGGGTCACCATGAAAGCTTTTTTTTTAAACCTACCAAAAGGGGCCTTCCTACCACCTACTTTCCTAGGGTCTATCTACTTACCGAACTGAGGCCTTCCTACCGTCTACCTACTTGGGGCCTATCTACCTCCCAAAAACTTTTTCGTCTCTTCCCGTACCAAACCTGGTGTTTTCTCCTTCCAAAATGGGGCCTACACCCCCTATTAAACCCAATTGGGGCCTCCCTTTCCCAACCTGGTATCCCCACTATAGGGGAAAGGTATGGTGGAAATTTAAAACTCTGCCGGGACCCTGTGTACATTTGGTATCTACCATTTACATGGTCCCTATTGGGTTTAATATACAGTTGTAGAGCCTGTGTACACTGGTGTTTCCCACTATATGGTAACCCCTTGGGGGTAATATTAGTCTCCCGAGCCTGTGTCCCCCACTGGTACCTACAACCTATATGGTCTTTGTATGGGGGTTTAAATTTACATTGCAGACCCTGTGTACCCCTTTTGGGTTACCACTATTAATAATCACTGTATGGTGGAAATTTTACAGTCTGCGAGCCGGGTGTAAAATTGGTTTTCTACCCTATATGGTCATGTATGGAGGTAATATACAGTCTGCAGTGCCTGTGTACACTGGTTTCCCAAACCACTATTGGTCACTGTTTGGAGGTAGTATACAGTCTGCGGGCCCCTGTATGAAATTTATATATTAAACGGGATAGGGCTTGAATTTTTGATCTTTTTTCAGTAACAGTTTTAGTGGTATTATTCAGTCATATTTTTGGGGGTCATGTCCTGGCAGAAAAATTTCGGGGCCTTATGTAGTGGGTGTTTTTTGGTAATGTTGGTCTTGGTATAGTGGGATTTGTTTGGAAGCAGTATGATGGGGGATATGTATGGTGAGGTATTTGTTCCTAATATTATCTAGTAATTGCATGACTGTTATTAACAGGTATCAGTAAATGTTTTCAGTCAAAGGATGAGGTGGCAGTGGAGGGCCCATACAAAAGTTTGTTATGGGGCCCCGGCTTCTCTAGTTATGCCCCTAGTAACAGATGAAACTAGACATTACTTAGTAACAAGCCTGTTAGTAGATCAGACAAGATGAGCGTGGGTCCTGCTTACAAGGAATTGAATATAGGGAGTGAAGTACAGAATGAAGTCTAACATGACCACAAGACAGCGGGCCTGCTGCCTAGGAGATTGTACTATCACACACACAATTGCAATATCTGGTTTGGGTATGTACAGTAGGTCAGTAGATATCAAATCTCAATACATTTCTAGTAATCAGTATATATCACTTGTTAATACTGTGTATTGTATTCTATCTCTTCATGGGACAACACAGAAGATCTGACACAATATAAAGTAATCAGTGTACAGCTTGGATAACAGTGTAAATTTGGTGCCCTCAAAATAACTCAAAGCAAATGAATGGCAACAAGAGTGAGTACACCCATAAGAGAAAATGGACAAATTGTGCCCAATGTGTCAGCAATTTGTGTGGCCGCCATTATTTCCAGCACTACCTTAACTCTCTTGTGCATGGAGGTCACTAGAGCTTCACAGGTTGCAGCCACTGGAATCCTCTTCTCTCCACCATGACAACATCATGGAGCTGGTGGATGTTAGAGACCTTGCGTTCCTCCACCTTCCGTGTGAGGATGCCCCACAGATGCTCAATAGTGTTTAAGTCTGGAGATACGCTTGACCAGTCCAGCACCTTTACCCTCATTCTCTTTAGCAAGGCAGTGGTGGTCTTGGAGGTGTTTGGGGTCGTTGTCATATTGGATACTGCCCTGTATATTTTCAGGGTGTAATGTATGCTTATAGTTAACATCTCCTTCCCATACTGTGTGTTTTTCACAACAGCAAAGAATTTCCAGCAGTATTGCCCATAAATGACTATTTAAAGTCTATATCCACAATTCACTACTGGTTCTTTTGTAAAGGCTGGTAAATACTTTAGGATTCTCACCATTAAAAGGACACCTAAAAGGTTGATCCTTAGGCTCATACAATTTAGCATCTTCAATACTGGCCAGTAAGGCACCTATGATCCTCTTCATCACTGGCATACCGTGACAATTTAGTTTGAATATGTAAAGTTCAGAGAAAATTGGGGATAATGTTTTGTACCCTGCATCTTCCTTACTCTAAGTTTTGTCAGTTTTACTAATACTTAGTAATTCTCCACCCTGCTTCTAAGATTGCAAGAATCGCAGATCCCTTACAATCTGAAGTCATGTCATAATTATTATCTATCCAGATCTTGTTCTTGACTCCTTGGTCTAAAAATTCCACCTAAAAATTATAGAAACTTCTACTTGACCACACTCAAATATTTCCTCTTAATTTTTATTTAATAAGAAAAAAAAAAAAATAACATGGACTTTAATACAAAGAATCTGCCAATTCAACATGGGTATAGTTAAGAAACCCAAAATGGGATATACGTCAAGGGCCCCCAATGGGATATACGTCCAAGAAGCCCGAATGGAGATAACTCCCCCAAAGGAGCCCCAATGGGGATATAGGTTCAAGGAGGCCCGAATTTTGGGGATATACGTTCAAGGAGCCCGAACTGGAGATATACGTCCAAGGAGCCCGAATGGGAATACGTTCCCAAAGGGGCCCGAAAAAGGAGATAACGTCCCCGAAGCCCCCAATGGAGATATAGCCAAGGAGCCTGAATGGAGGTATACGTCCCAAAAACCCGCCCGGAGTATAATCCCAAAGGGGCCCCAAAAGGAGAAACGGCCAAGGGCCCAAACTGGAATATACGTCCAAGGAGCCAGAACTGGAGATATACGTCCAAGGAGCCCAAACTGGAGATATACGTCCAAGGAGCCCTAACTGGAGATATACGTCCAAGGAGCCTAAACTGGAGATATACGTCCAAGGAGCCAGAACTGGAGATATACCTCCAAGGAGCCGGAACTAGAGATATACATCCAAGGAGCCAGAACTGGAGATATACGTCCAAGGAGCCCGAACTGGAGATATACGTCCAAGGAGCCCGAACTAGAGATATACATCGAAGGAGCCTGAACTGGAGATATACATCCAAGTAGCCTGAACTGGAGATGTACGTCCAAGGAGCCCAAACTGGAGATATACGTCCAAGGAGCCCGAACTAGAGATATACATCAAAGGAGACCGAACTGGAGACATACGTCCAAGGAGCCTGAACTGGAGATATATACGTCCAAGGAGCCTGAACTGGAGATATACGTCCAAGGAACCCGAACTGGAGATATACATCCAAGGAGCCTGAACTGGAGATATACATCCAAGGAGCCTGAACTGGAGATATACATCCAAGGAGTCCGAACTGGAGATATACATCCAAGGAGCCTGAACTGGAGATATACGTCCAAGGAGCCCGAACTGGAGATACACATCCAAGTAGCCTGAACTCGAGATATACATCCAAGGAGCCTGAACTGGAGATATACATCCAAGGAGCCTGAACTGGAGATATCCATCCAAGGAGTCCGTACTGGCGATATCCAGCTAACCAAAATAATGCTTTAAACAGAACATGGATATTTTCTCATTTAAAACAATTGATTTGGAAATTTCCCCTTTCTAACATTACAGTCAATTTTGACCATTAATAATAATGTATAAAAGAATATAATGAGAATATCAATAGTGAATACTTCAGAACAAAAGAAGTCAAGATATCTCAAAGGATACAAACGGACAATAGAAGAATTCATGGGGGAAGAGAATTTTGGTGACAATGTGTGTTTTACTTTTCTATCCTGCAAGGATTGTCCGAAGTTCATTGAAAACTAAGAAACCACACCTCATATGGCCTCCTTATACCTTCAGGATTCTATTATATAATCCTCATCCAGCCACACAAGAAACAAGAAATCATGCAAGGAATCTCATGTTTTAACAGAAAACATATATCTTTTCAGTACAGTTTGGGATAGACTCTCTCAAAAAATCCGTGAATAACAGTAGTCGCTGTACTTCAGTTTAAGATTCACTGAAGCCGCTGGATAAAATGCTATCCTCCCAGGACCGTCCAGAGTCTCATAATTAAACAAAGTCCTCAGACAGTAATGTCGCTTACCCCTGGTGACCACAACTCAGGTTTGTTAAAAGATTTTGGAGATCATAAGCCCCAAATCTAGTGATCACCAGCCAGTCTATAAGAAAATCCCGCCATGTTATAGGGATCATCCAGCCATGTCTTTGGATTCCCGCCTTACCCTAGAGAAGACCCCGCCCTGTTATAGAGTCATCGTTTGTTATAAGATTATCCACCATGTCTATAGGATCTTCCCGCCATGTCTATAGAGATCATCAGCCTGTTTAGAGGGCATCCACTTTTATAGAGGTCATCCAGCCAAGTTTAAAGGATCATCCAGCCCATCTATAGAGATCATTCAGTATGTCTATAGAGATCATCCAGCCATGTTTAGAGATCATCCGCCCTGTCTTAGAGATCATTCAGCCCTAATATAGAGATCTTCCGCCTGTCTACAGAGATCATCCGCCCTGTCTATAGAGATATCCATTCATGTTTAGAGATCTCCCTTTATGTCTATAGAGATCATCCATCCATGTCTATAGAGTTCATCCAGTCACGTCTATAGAGATCATCCAGCCATGTCTATAGGGATCATGCACCCATGTCTATAGAGAATATCGAGCCATATCTATAGAGATCATCCAGCCATGTCTATAGAGATCATCCAGCATTGTCTATAGAGATCATCCAGAATTGTCTATAGAGATCATCCAGCCATGTCTATAGAGATCATCCAGCCATGTCTAAAGTGATCATCCAGCCACATCTATAGAAATCATCCAGCCATGTCTATAGAGATTATCCAGCCATGTCTAAAGAGACCATCCAGCCATGTCTATAGAGATCATCCAGCCACTTCTATAGGGATCATCAAGCCATGTTTATAGAGATCATCCAGCCATGTCTATAGAGATTATCCAGCCATGTCTATAGAGACCATCTAGCCATGTCTACAGAAATCATCCAACCCTTTCTTTAGAGATCATCCAGCCATGTCTACAGGGATCATTCAACCATGTCTATACTAATAATCCAGTCATTTCTATAGAGATCATCCAGCCATGTCTATAGAGATCATCCAGCCATGTCTGTAGAGACCATGCAGCCGTGTTTAAAGGAATCATCCAGCCATATTAATAGCGATCATCCAGCCATGTCTATACAGATCATTCAGTCATGTCTATAGGGATCACCCAGCCATGTCTATAGGGATCATATAGCCATAACTGATCTCTATAGACATGGCTGGATGATCCTTATAGACATGGCTGGATGATCCATATAGACACGGCTGGATGATCCCTATAGACATGACTGGATGATCCCTATAGACGTGGCTGGATGATTCCTATAGATATGGCTGGATGATTCCTATAGACATGGCTGGGTGATCCCTATAGACATGGCTGGATGATCCGTATAGAGATGGCTGGATGATCTCTATAGACATGGCTGGATAATCTCTATAGACATGGCTGGATGATCTCTATAGACATGGCTGGATGATCTCTATAGACACGTCTGGACGATTCCTATAGACACGGCTGGATGATCCCTATAGATATGGGTGGATGATTCCTATAGACATGTCTGGATGATCCCTATACACATGGCTGAATGATCTTTATAGACATGGCTGGATGATCCCTATACACATGGCTGAATGATCTTTATAGACATGGCTGGATGATCCCTATACACATCGCTGGATGATCTCTATAGACATGACTGGATGATCTCTATAGACATGACTGGATGATCTCTATAAACACTGCTTGATGATCCCTATAGACATGGCTGGATGATCTCTATAGACATGGCTGGATGATCTCTATAGTCATGGCTGGATGATCCCTATAGATATTGCAGGATGTCAACAATTACTCTAGATAGCCAGTAGGCAAATGGAACACTGACACAATTTAGGACTTGAAAAGGACTAGAGACAAGGTTAGGGCCATAAAGAAGTTTGGTAGTAAGCCAAACAGCGGTCAACTTCAAATGCTTAGGTCTACATAGAGATATTGAGTTTCATATATTTGATATTGGTTGGATATTTTGAATAATGTGCAAAGGACTCTCTAGAAGGGGGATGTGAGGAGAAGGGTGAGTAGAATGTAGAAAGGAAAAGTAGGGCGAGGTGATGGAGCCCTATATTTCATTTTAAGCTAGCAAGGTTGTCTGAGATGAGTGAGGTCTGGTATGAGTAAATTCTTGTGGACACAGGGACTTTCCAGAAAAGTAGTGTTATTGGCATATTAGCATATATAGCATATTTGCTGTTTATCGAGCAGGTCACGTGGCCTGACAACTGAATGACTTAACTACAATAATAAAGTCCCCCCTATATACAGTCATATCATTGTGAAGCAGCACAAAAAATAAACAGGACATAATGAACCTCTACATCCTGCTCCTCCCCCATCATCTGTATAAAGGATCAAGCACTGGAGCTGGATATGTCATCCAGGACCAGACGACATGGCTCCAGCCAAGGTCCTTCTCCTCATCCTCATCCTGTGCTGTTCGCATAACCCTTTCTCTGTGGCTCCAGCAGAAGTATCTGATCAAGATTTTGGTAAGAGACCGGACTGAGTGAAGGGCATTACAAGAGACATCTAAAGATTCATTAGACTCCTATTGTACTTACAGAATATAGAAAACATGTCTAGATGCCATGAGGGGGGTGGGGGGTTTGTGCTGTATTTACCTACAGAAAGGACCATAAGATTCAGGACCATGTTCTCAGCAGTATCAGATCCATGAGGAAGTCATCTTCATGATGGTCGAGTTATTTCTAAGACATAAAACTGATACATAGAAATCATATAGGTCTTTTGCATTTTCTCCATTAAAAACCAAAATATATGTAAGAATTCTGCTGGCTCCTACTTAAGGTACAAATCAGGTAAAAAACAGTATTAGTACTGGATTTCAACATGCTTACTCTTTTGGAGACACGCTTGTAGTAGAGAGTTCTGAAAAGGACCAACAGGTCTGCAGGGGAAAAAGTAGTCTGGAGGTGACAGATGAGTCTGGACAGGACAGAGGGGACTGGAGGGGACTGAAGACAAATGAGTAGTCTGAAGGGAACAGAGGGATCTGGAGAGGACAGAGAGATCTGGAAGGGACAGAGGGGTCACGAGGAAACAATGGGTTCTTCAGTCGCTAGAGGAGACTGGAGTGTACTTAGTTATCTGGAGGCGATAGAGGAGACTGGAGGATACAGAGATATCTGGAGGGGGATAGAAGAGTCTGGAGGAGGACAATGGGTTCTGGAGGGGACAATGAAGTCTGGAGGAGGACAGAGGAGTCTGGAGCAGACATAGGAGCCTGGAGGAGAAGAGAGAAGTCTTGAGGAGACAGAGTAGTCTGGAAGAGGACAAAGAATTCTTTAGGGAAGCCTGGAGAAGAAAGACAAATCTGTAGAGGATAGAGAAGTCTGGATGGGGCAGAGGGATCTGAAGGAGACAGATGGCTTGATGTTAACAGAAAAGTTCTCACATAGACAGAAGTGTCTGGAGGGGCAGAGTAATCTGTAAGTTCTGAAGTGATTATAGGAGTCTGGAAGGGACAGAGAAGTCTGGTGAGACAGAGGAGCTTTGAGACACAGAGCGGTGTGGAGAAGGACAGAGGGGTCTGGAGAGGACAGAGGAATCTGAAGGAGGACAGATGAGTCTAAAAGGAACAAATGGGTCTGAAGGTGGACAGAGAAGTCTGGAAGGGACAGAGGAGTGGTTAGAATAGACCTGGGGTTTAAATGTCGGTTTTAGTTTTTGGGAAAGGGGAAAAAGAAGAGTCCATCATCTCTTGGGGTCGGATGGTTTTCTATCTGGTTTTTTTCCTGGGGGTTTTTTGCTATTGTTTTTGTAGGGGGAAAAAATTTTCCCTTGAAGGGGAGGGTACCAATAAATTGGTTGGTGTGAGGATTTATCGCCATCAGACCTCACTGGGTGTTTTGCATAAAACAAAAGGGTTATGGAAAAAAAAGCTGAAGGCTACGCACAGCGCACTTATTGGGTTTATTATCCTCAATTCACTAAAAGTTTGCTCGCAGGAGCTTTGCGAAGGGGAAAAGGATTTGACCAAACCCGTTAAGTTTTCCCCTTTAAAAAGCTGGTTTTAAAGGGTTTTTTGGGCCCCCCCATCAGTTTCAGCGTAGAACTTACTGGTTTTTGGGTTTGGGTGAGAGGCGGGAAAATGGGATAGAAGGGGAAAGATTTTGTCCTTGCTATTTTAAAAAATTTATTTTTTGCTTCGGGCTTTCCTACTGTAGAGAAGCCTGGATTCTGCCTGATCTCAGAATTAAAATGCCGGGTTTTCTACTAACCCAGTGGAGGTGTTTAGTTTGACAAGGGCTGCCCCCGGGATGAGAAAAGTTGTGTCGGGGAAAGGTGTACCCAAAAAATATCCTCCCAAAATTTCCTTTTGGTAAGAAACATATGGGGGAAAGGTTCTGGGATCTACAGAAAAAACTTAGATGGTCCTCATCCCCTTTCCAAAAAAGTCCCGGGAAAAAGGAAAGATAAAGTCATGGAAAAATTTTTAAAACACAACCCAAAGTCAAATACGACCCTTGTTAAAAATCTATAGGAAAAATATTTGGGCTATCCTTCTGCGGGGAAAACCTTGGAAGGGCTGTCCCGTCCAAACCTGAAGGAATAATTATAGCACCGCTCAGGACTTACCTGAGGACACAGTGTTACCCGAGGGAAATCATGTGTTCCTGATGTTTTCTAGAAACACATTGTGCCCTTTAAGAATCAGTAGTTTTTGGTAAACACAAAAATTCCACATCCAACCCTCAAAACTTTCAGAAAATCACCTGCAATTTGGGGCAGCCCACAAAGTTCCCAAAAACCTTAAAAAAGGGGAATTTATTTTTCCACCAAATATTTTAAAATTTTTAAAACAAGGGCTTTAGCTCCTTCTATCCCTTTTTAAAGGGGGGGGGATTTTAAATTTTTACCCAAGTTTTTATTAAAAATTTGGGTTCATTGCAAAAAATTAAGCAATTTATACAAAATGGGAAAGAGTCCCCCCCTAATAAGAAAAATTAAGGGGGGAAATTTGGGGAAAAGGGCATTCTAGATTTTTAAAAGGGGGGTTTAAAAAAATGTCTGGGGGTTATGGATTGATCCCCAAAAATGTTCTGGGTTTTTAAAAACAGGTACTTAGTAAAGAAAATTTTTATCGAATATTTAGATAAAGGGGGATGAAAACCCCTCCTGGGCTTCCAGGCCCCTAAAATACATAGGATGGCTGTCTACTGTCATAATTTTGGAAATTGCATTATGAAAAATAATCCCAAAAAAATTTGAGGTTTTTTTAATATGACAAATTTAGGAAAAGGGTTTTTTGGGACAACCCAAAGGGGTCAAATAAATTTGGGAAAACCTCAGAGGTTCAGAGAAACATCCTGAAAATGCACTGAAAAATTTCTGAGGAAAAATACTGCAAAATCCTGGGAGTGCCCCTGCAGATTTGAGAAACCCTTGGGGATCCTGAGAGTGTACTGCAAATCCCGAGAAACACTGCGATCCTGGGGATTCTCTTTCCGATCCCGAGAGTACAATGCAGTTTCCCGAGAGTCTACCGCAGAGCCTGAGAGTTCAAATGCGATTCTGAGAGTACATGTAAAATTTCCGGAGGTGTAATGCAAATCCCCAGAGTACCAATTTCCAAAATCCCGAGGTTTCTTCAGATCCTGAGAGTACACTGCAGATCCTTAGAGTCTACTTCAGAGCCTGAGAGTTCAATGCAGGGTCCTAGGTCCATACAAAAGCCTGAGGGGTGCCTGAATTCCCGAGATTCACCCGCAGATCCTAAGTCACTGCGAGCCTGAGAGTTCACTGCAGAACCTGAGACCCACTGCAGAGCCTAAGAGTCTACTGCAGAGCCTGATAGTCTACTGTAGAGCCTGAGTGTGCTCTTCAGATCCTGAAAGTGCACTGCGATCCGAGAAAAACCTCAGATATTGAAAAGCATGTAGTACTGAGAGTACACTGAAGATCCTGAAAGTGTACTGCAAATCCTGAGAGTACAGTGCACTAAGACTGCTCTTCAAATCCTGAAGAGTTCACTGTGAAGGAAGTAGACAGAACCAAACTGAGAGACACATGGTCATACACAGATTTTTGAGCCCAGGCAAATTATTGGATGGTTGGAAGTAGAGGGATACTGACAAAAGTTAGGGGCCAAAATCTAATGTTGTTTCTCTTATGCCCTGAATCTGCAGAAAACCTGAAAGTTAAAATCGTGAATACATTAAAACCCTGTGCTACTCCTCATCCTGAACAACTGTGCACTGATGACTATGACTGTCTGTACAAACGCAAGTGCTGTTTTAATGGCTGTACGTGGATGTGCTTGAAACCTGTAAGTATCGGCACCTTCTATATCAGAGGGATTATACTCACAAATGTGATTCCACAATTATACAAATATGATCCACACAAAGTGAATGGAAACTTCTTACAGCCCCAGAAACTATTCACAGGATTTATTATCATTGTCTTAGTTCTCTGCAGTATTTCTGTGTGGGAGACTCTGTTTCCTGACACTGACAGAAGCTGATCTTCCCCCCTCTCCCAGTAGCACACAGTCTCTAGTTCATGTATTTGACATATTGGTTTTGTTTTGTGACAAATTATCCTGCAATTTAAATTGTTTATCACCACTTATTCATGTAAGAAGAGCTGCTGTTAACAGAAGGGATGTTTGAGATTTCACCTGTTTGAAATATCACTTTGAATTGTATTCAGGTTAATAGATTGAAAACTGTGGCCACATTTGGTGGCAGCCGGTGACATCAATAAATGTAAAGAAAGGATAAAAGATTACAGATATAATGAGCAGAATCTATGTGATCCACTGTGACATCTTCTATCCTGTTTTCTAGTGGTTTCAAGACTTCAGAAAATAAAGGAATGAAGAGCGACCATGGACTGGACCTGCCTCCTCGGATCCTACAGTGACCGGTGGATCTCATGGATCAGCCTCTATGCACCCATCACATATGCTGTCAGTAGTTGTAGTGTCTCCTTCATATCCACAGACTATAGTAGATAATGAGAGACTTCCAAATTATTGTCATCCTGGGACTTGTTGAGAATGGTGTGGACCTGTGATGTGAAATAAAGATGATTGAACAGTTCCCTGTCTTCCATATTTGCTGTATATTTGGGGTTCATTTGCTCTGGTTCCGGGTTTTGAGATCTGTTCTTAGTAAATCCTGAATCTCAATGACTGGTCAGGAGAGTTGTGTCCCATCACGTCCATTCTTCCATCCTGACCCCATCCTAGCTCCATGTCCAGCATGCATGGTCACCTTATTGCTCTACACTTATTAGCAACAACATCCAACCACCTAATCTAACAAGGCATGTAAAGTCTGACTATTTCGTTTGATGGACTTATCTGAAGAGGGTGGCATCTTGATGGCTAAATAGTTATGTCCTTTTCAACCCAGATGAATCCAAACTTTTTTAGGATTGGTTTCTGGGACTTATTAGTTAAAGCTAACAAAAGCCAATATAATGAATGGATTGGAACCATATATGATACAAAAATAAGACACAGCAGGATTTAACACCAATCTCAAAGATTCACAGACAGCAAAAGTTAATCCCACTATAAAATATAGCTTTTATTACTATTATATTAAAAATTCCCTGTGTACTATGACGCTACCTACTGCAGGGTACATGTGTCTTGATCATGCCCAGCAAACCCCCAGCTTTGGGCTCTGGTCACCGGCCACGGCCGTTGCGGCGAAAGCCATGGTTTTTTAACTGAGGCCTTGTATTGGTTTTACCACAGTGAACTTGGTCTGTTCCTCTGTGTGCCATGGGCGTTGGCCAGGAATCCTCCAGCACACTCTTAGTTAACTTGGTTAACTAAGTCCTCTCGATGGACAGTCCTGATCTCCTATCCGCTCTTGTGTTGCCTTGCTCTGTTCCTTATTTAAGGAGTCATTTCCCTTCCTGCCTTGCCTGCTATAGAGTCTGTTTCCTGCCTATAGTTCGCCTGTTTCTCCTATATTTATCCTTCTGTGCTTCTGACCTTTGCTTGGATCTCGGTTATGCTTTGTATCACGTTTTTTTACTGTGCTGCACGTCTGTTGCTAACTTGGCCTGCCCGACTACGTTTTCTTGTTCTGTGTTTGATTGTCTCTGTCTGTGTTTCACTTGGCTCAGTGCAGTTATCAGTCATCTGGTTGGGGCCGGACTATTAAGGAGTCGGGTTCCCCAAAAGGCAGGGAAACAGGCTGGGACCAGTGTCAGGGACTCACTTGTCTGTGTCTATGTGTGTATCCCCTGATAGTCCCTGACAACACGCCCCAAAAATGGCAGCCCCACCCTCGAACCTTCTACCCAGCCCTAGAAATCCCTAAAAAAACCACAAAAGATACACTGCACGATAAGGACTACACAAGATAAATTGACAAAATACAAATAACAGTATTCAAAATGCTCTTGTAAAACTCTAAAGATACCAGTATTCAAAATGCTCATACAAAAGTTACTCCAACGCGTTTCCCCAAAAAAATACAAAGAGTTCATCAGGGAGAAAGTACAAACTTAACAGATGTAATGCTAAATAACAGAGACACAAATGCATGTACTGGTATGAAGTCCATTTTCTAAACTGTTACTACATCTAAGCTTGTCATAATTGTAAAATTAGGTGCTTGACAAATAGGGGGTACGATCATGTGTACATCCTTTTGTATTGTATAAACAATACTAAAGGGTGGACAAAGACGACAGTTATTTTACTTCCTGCATGGGGCAGGAAGTAGTAAAGTGGGAAACATGGTGGCGTTAGAAGCCTTTACAAAGCTTACAGTCACCATGTTAATGGATTGAGGCTACAAAATCTTGCCGCGGAGGCCCCGATTGGAGTGAGCTGGCTCCATTCCATGTTGTTACCAGCGGGAGTCAGCTGCAATCAGCACACGCCATATGTGCAGTATATGCCCAGTGTTATTAAGGGGGTAAGGGTCAACTATAAATACTGCTAGCTGAAACATGAAAAACATGGCTGGATGATCTCTATAACATGGCGGGTGACTCTATAGACACGGCGGGGTTTACCATAAAATGCGGATGATCTCGTAGACAGGCTAAAACCCCTAAACCGGGCGGGATGACCTGTAGACTGGCGGGATGACTCGTAACATGGCGGAGATCCCAATAACAAGCGGGATGACTCTATAGACAGGGCGGTGCATATAAATAAAGGATGATTCTATAGAATGACTGGATATCTCATAAAAAGGGCTGAGACCTATAACATGGCGGGAATACCATAACATGACGGGGATGTTCCTATAACATGGCGGGATGATCCTAAAACATAACTGGATAAACTCATTGACATGGCTGGATACCCTATAACAGGGCTGGATGATCCTATAAAAGGCTGGATGATCTCTGTAACATGGTGGAGAACCCCTATAGAAAGGCTGGATGATCCTGTAACATGGCGGGATGACTCTGTAACAGGGCTGATATCCCTATAGACAAGGCTGGATGATCTCAAAAAGACTGGCTGGATGATCACAATAGACATACGGGATACTCTATAACTTCTGGAAGATCTCTATAGACTGCGGATGATCCATAAAGATTTTATTTTTTCTCTATAGACAGGCTGAGATCCTATAAAATGGCTGGGTTATCTCTAAGACATACTGGATGATCTCAAAACATGCTGGATGATCTCTAAAGACAAACGGATATCTTATTGCATGGCTGATGTTCTAAAAACAGGCAAAATACTCTATACACATGGCTGGATGATCCCTATCACTGGCTGGAAATACCTATGCAAATGGCTGATGATCTCAAGACATGAAGAATATCTCTTAGAATAAATGGATGACCCCATAGAAAAGGGCCTGGATATCTCTGTGACATGGCGGGATATCTCTGTAGACAGGCAAATGATCAATAAAGAAAAGGGCTGGAAAAACCTATAACATGGTAGAGATCACTAAGACATGACGGGAAGATCCTAAGACATGTTGGAAGACTCTATAGAAAGGGGCTGGATTATCCCATAACAGGGCTGGAATCTCTAAAACATAACTGATGATCTCTAAACATGGCTGAAATGACTCTAAAACATAACGGGATGTTCCCTATACACATGGCTAATGCCCCCTATGTACATGGCGGGATATACCTATGCACATGGCTGGAGATCTCTAAAAAAGAAAATTATCCTATAGATAACGGATGATCCCTATAGACGGCGGATGATCCCATAGCAGGCTGGATGATTTCCATATACATACGGGATGATCTCTATAGACATGGCTTGATATCTCCATAAAGGTTGTAAGATCTTTTAAAGACGGCTGATCCCCTTGGGAAAAAACCGGATGACCTTGATACAGGCTGGATGACCCAAAAACAGAAGAATTCAAAAAACTGCGGGGATGATTTCTATAGACAGGGCGAAACTCATAGAAAAGGGCTGGATATCTCTATAGACATGGTTGGATGACCCCATAGCATTTTTGGGTGATCCTTATGGGACATGACTGGGCCCCTTTAAAACAGACTGGATGATCCTTAACATGGACGGGTATCTCATAGACAGGCGGAGATACCTATAGACAGGGGCTAATTTTTCTATGACATGAAGATGATCTCTAAAACCCATGGCTTGATCCAAGACATGGCGGGATGACTCTATAATTTGGCGGATAACCTAAGACAGGGTTTGGATGTCTCTTAACGGGCTGGATGATCTCTGTAACAGGGCTGGAAAACTTGAACATGACGGGATGTCTCTATAGACAGACTGGATAAATTTCTATGATATGACTGATGATCTCCTTTCAGATGGTGATCTCATAGCGACTGGATGTTCTCTATGACATGACGGAGATCTCTATAGACAGGCAATGATCCTAAGACAGGCGGGATACCCTATAACAGGCGGGATAAACTCAAACATACTGGATATCTCTATAGACGGCGGGATGTCTCATAGACAGGGGCTGGAAAATCTCTATAACATGGCTGGATGAAAACATAGACAGGGCGGGTGTTTCCGTATAGACAGACGGATTTTCTCTATAGGCAGGGCTGGGATGACTCCAAACAGACTAATGATCCATAGACTGGCTGGATATCTCCATAGACATGAGGGGATACTCTAAACATGGCTAAAAGATCTCTATAGACAGGGCGGGGAAAATCTCATAACGATTTTATGACTCTATAGACATGGGCGGTGATCCAAAAGACATGACAGATGCTCTAAGACAGGCTAATAATCTAATAGACATGACTGCATATCTCTTGGCATGTCTGGAGATCTCTATAGTCATGACTGGTGATCTCTATAGACATGCTGATGACCCTATGGACATGGCGGATGAACTCTATAGACATGGCATGATCTTTTAAACGGGCTGGATTTTTTTCTATAGACAGGGCTGGATAATCTCTAAGACAGGGCTGGATGACCTATGACATCTAATACCCTCTAAACAGCTGATGTTTCCTATAGACATGGCTGGTGATCTCTATAGACATGGCTGGATGATTCAAGACTTTTTGGGGTTGATCTCACAGACAGGCGGGACGTTCTTTGCGGATGTAGCAATCCCTCTAGATAGTCAGAAGGCAATTAGTGGAACAATGACACAATTTATGATTTGGAAAGGACTAGATAAAAGGTTAGGGCCATGAAGAAATTTGTTAATAATAACCCACCCCACTTCAGATGCAGGCTATAACGATAGAGTATCATATTCTGATTTTGGGTTGGATTTTTTTGAATGATTGTACAGGACACTGCAGAGGGGGGGTGGGGAGGATGGAGAGTAGAATGTAGAAAGGGAAAGTAGGGCAGAGTTGATGGAGCCCTATGTTTGTTTTGGGATATGTTATGTTTAAGCTAAATTCTTGTAGACACAGGGACTTTCCGGCAAAGTAGTGTTATTGGGGCTATAGCATATTTTCTGTTTATGGAGCCGGTCACATGGACCGGCATTTGAATGTCCTTATTACAGCGTTCATGTCCCCCCCTCTATAAAGTTGTTTCATTGTGAAGCAGCACGTGAAATAAACAGGACATAAGGAACCTCTACATCCTGCTCCTCCCCCATCACCTCTATAAAGTTTGAAGCACTGGAGCCAGATCCCTCATCTCTCCAGGACCAGACGACATGGCTCCAGCCAAGGTCCTTCTCCTCTTATTCATCCTGTGCTGCTTAGGTAACCCTATAAGTGTACGACCAGCAGAAGTATCTGCTCTAGAAGTTGGTAAGTGACCTAACTGAAAGAAGGACATTACAATAGATATATAAAGATTTATAAGAATCAAAATGTACTTACAGAAGATAGAAAACATGTCTGGATGCCAAGAGATGGGGGAGGGTGGGCTGTACATGATCTACCTGTAGAAAGGACCATAATCTTCAGTACCGTGTTCTCAGCAGAATCAGATCCATGATGAAGTTGTCCTCATGATGGTCGAGATACATAGAAATCTTATTGGTCTTCATGACATTATCACTTTTTTATATTTACAACCAAAGTGAATGTAAGAATTCTGCTGGCTCCTACTTAAGGTAAAAATCAGGTAAGTACCACTCCTAGTAGGAAGGTTAAACAGGTTAGTGTCTATCGGGGTCTCTGACTGCAGAAGCTACAGCACAGGAAGACCAGACCTACTGCAATTCAATGTGCCTATTCTTTAGGAGATATTCTTCTAGTGGAGGGTCCTGAAAATGACAGACAGTTCTGGAGGGGGACAGAGGAGGAGCCTGAGGGGACAAAGGAGTCTGGAGGGGACAGAGGAGTATGGAGGGGACACAGGGGTTTGGAGGGGACAGAGGAGTCTGGAGAGCAGATAAGTCTATGGGTGACAAAGATCACTTGAGTGGACAGAGAGGTCTGGAGAGGATAGAGGGCACTGGAGGGGACAGAGGGTACTGGAAGGGATAGAAGAACCTAGAGGACAGAGAGGTCTGGATAGGGTAGAGGGCACTGGAGGGGAAAGAGATCAGTGAAGGGGAAAGAAGTACCTAGAGAAGAACAGAGGGGTCTGGTGGAGGAAAGATGGAGTCTGTTAGCTGGAAATCTGTCCCCATTGAAAAGACATACACATTTGGTTTCATTTATGGTTGAATTAAGATTATAAGGTGTAATAAATCAATAAATAGTTAATGAACTCAGGCATAGTATACTGCAATTAGAGATGGCCGAATTTCTCAAAAATTCGGTTCGGTCACTTCGCCGAATTTTCCGACAAAATCCGTTTCGGACCGAATTACTTCGGCACGAATCACGTTAAAAAAACAGCTATTTCCAGGCTGCCCAGAGCCTGCAGGGTGCTGTAGAACGTTGTGCCATGCTTAAATATGCAGAGGGAGCTTGGTTTGGTCTTCATACAATGTTGTGTTTTAGTATGACACGCACATGACTGCCGCCGCTCTTAGAATCGCTTCACTATAAAATTCCCTGGCACTTAAGAGGGCAAAACTGACCAAAAAACTCAAGCGGGAATGTAGCCTGATAAAGTCAATGCTAGCGAAAGCTGGAAAAAAACAAGCTGAGAGCTCAGGTGGCAACATTAGTGATAGAGTGTGGAGGTGACGGCGGCAGCCACAGCAGCATGAGGTCAGGCAGTGGCACAATGACATTCTGGAGGCAGCAAAACAGTATTAGGCCACAGAGTGGCACAATCACACATTGAGGAGGTCACGGCCACAGTATAGGTCAGACGTGGGACAAGGCATTCTGGAGGGGGCAAAACAGTATTAGGCCACAGAGTGGCAAAAATCACAAGTG
>JAODAL010005298.1:0-145511 GCA_025379985.1 Phyllomedusa bahiana
CAAAAAATCATATGGAATTCGGTGCTCAGGAATGGTGCAAATAAAAAAAAGTATAAAAGAATGCTGCAACTAGAAATCCATAGACGAGTGGTACAGTTTGAAACATTCTTTCATGCAGAGGCCGGGCTGATCAGGCAGGTTTCGCAATGATAGGTTGTATCTTTTCTGATTCTCCTTCTGTAGCAAACTCTCCCATTTTTTTCGGTCCAAACCCTTTTTTGCCAGTGGAGGGGATTTTCATTGGGGAAATGCTGACCGGGTACAATACGGGGGACGTCAGAACCAGAAGTGTTGGGGCCCTCACCCTGGTTCCCAAAAACGAGCGCCTTTATTACCTTCTCTTGGAAGGTAATGAACTTCCCCGTCTGGCCTGTACAACGGAAAAGAATAAAAGCGTTGTACATCGCCATTTGCACAATGTGCACGGCCAGCTTTTTGTACCACACTATGGTCTTCCGTGTGGCACTGTACGGCTTCAGCACCTGGTCCGACAGGTCTACCCCTCCCATGTACTGATTGTAATCCAGAATACAGTCGGGTTTGTGGGTGACTGTACCACTGGTACCTCGTACATTGGCAGGGGTAGTGCTGGGGCCGTGACAGGTGGACAATACAAGGACGTCTCTCTTATTCTTGTATTTTACTAACAGCAGGTCACCGCTGGATTGGGACCTGCTTTCGCCCCTTGGGAGCAATTGCGCCACAAATGTTTTGGGTAGTCCCCTCTGGTTCTTTCTCACTGTGCCGCAGGCTGCTGTACGTCTGTAACCAAGGGACTTAAAAAGTGGAATGCTGGTGTAAAAGTTATCCACGTACAGGTGGTAACCTTTATCCAGCATTGGGTGCACCAAATCCCACATTATTTTTCCACTAATTTTTAGGGAAGGGGGGCATTCAGGGGACACAATTTGGCTGTCCTTCCCTTCGTAAACGCTGAAGCTGTAAGTGTACCCAGAGGTACTCTCACACAGCTTGTAAAATTTAACCCCATATTGTGCTCTTTTGCTGGGCAGGTACTGGCGAAATTTGAGTAATGCAAGATTTTTCGTATTTGTTCAAAACGCTTTTGGGTCATTGAGTGCCGGTAAAATGGAGTGCTATAAAATACGTCAGCACTCCAATATTGCCAGACCTCGGGCTTCTTCACTATGCCCATGTGCAGAAGAAGGCCGCAAAAAGTTATCATCGATGCAGCATCTACGGGGGTCCATGTGCAGAATGAGGACGTGGGGTTCAGGGCCAAAAACTGCTGGGCATAGAGGTTAGTCTGTGCCACCATGACATCTACCAGATCCTCAGAGAAAAAGACTTTGAAAAAATCGAATTCAGTGAGGCCTGTAGTGTTGATACGGACTCCAGGGGTGTCCACAAAGTCAGGGATTTGTGGCTGGTAATTTTCTGGGGGGGGGGAGTCCATATGGGGTCACTACGTTGGGCGGTCACCTCTTCTACCTAACTGGGGCGCTACGGGAGGGGCCCTCATCAGCGGAGAGGACTCGGATGATTTTGGGCAAGAAACCCAGTAAACTCCTCGTCCGAATCACTGACGAACTCGCTATCCTCGGCCAGGATAGCGTACGCCTCCTCCGCTGAGTAGCGTCTCTGGGAAGACTGGGACATTTTTATTTTATTTTATTAAGAAGGGGCGTGTAAAGTGTAGGTGCTTCAACACGTGTTTTGTGTAAGGGGGGTGTATGTTGTGCTTCAACTCGTTTTGGGGAATTAACTTGTTTTACAAAAAAAAGGAAAATTATAAAAAAAAACAAAAAAAAAGTAAAACAAAAAAAAAAAAGGAATGTAAAAAAAAAAAAATAAACCCCCAAAAATTAATTAACGGACGTCAATAAAAAATTATGACGCGTGTGTTACTTGTTTGAAACAAATACAAAAATTAAGTTAAATTTTTCAATCCCTGCCCAAAAAAGAAAACTTTTCTGCGCAAAAAACTGAGCGTAAGTCTGTGACGTGTGTCACTGATTAGTGCTCAGGAGCAGCAGAACAGGTAAAAAAATTAAACCTGTACTAACAAACTAGCTTGGATGCTGATCAGTGATGTAAATCACTGGTCAGCAATCAGCAGTTACAAGGCGCAAAGCTGCGGGGTCACAGAAAAAAAAAATACTCCACTGCAAAAAAAAAAAAAATTAGATGCTTATTAGCATCACTAATCAGTGCTGATGAGAGCAGTGGTTGCGCAGCTATTGGTGTAACCAATGAGCTAAAAATAAATGTAAAAAAAAAAAGTATGAAAAAAGACTTAAAAAAAGGAAAAAAAAAAAAAGATCCTGTACCCCCAAAAAATGCTAATCAGCAGTCATGGGACAGGAAGCTGAAAGCTGTCTGTGCTTCACACAACACAGACAGCTCATTCAGCCACTGCACCACCAACGATGAGGACGCGGGAAGAAGAGCTCCACAGGGGGAGCACAACGATCCACTGGATCACCAATGAATAGCGATCTTCTGGATTTAACAGCCACTAGACCACCATGGACAGGTATGAACAGCACGGACACCGCTCTGCTCGCTCTTCCTGAACGGAATGGCGGCGCAGGGCGGTGTCGTGCTGTACAAAGGCAGCTCAATGGCTGCGATTGGCCTGTCGCCACTACCACCGCCCCATTTTCTCACAGATGGTGATTGGTGCTGTCCTTAACAGCACCAATCACCATCGATCGCTGTGCCAGCGGGCACAAGGAGTCGGCCATATTTGAAAATGCCGCCATTGGCTGTTCTGATTTGAACAGCCAATGGCAGCGATCGCCGATGCAGGGGGGCATCGCCGCATGCCTGGGAAGTGAGGGAAGACAGTCTGCTGTCAGGAACAGCAGCCATCTTCCCACGGTCTCCGCAAATTTTTATGCGGTGGCCGGAGGTTGCCAGGACGTATCTATACTTTCAGGTGCGTTAACCCCCAAACGACCTGGATGTATGGATACGCCCAAGGTCGTAAAGGGGTTAAAATAGGATGGAATACCACCACGTCCCATAAATTTCATAACATCACCCTTGAGCCACTGTTGACAATTGTGAAGAACAAATGTCTGTTTGAAACCACATTTTTTATAACAGGACCTGTAGTATAGCTGTATTTCACAGCAACTTGCCCCCAAAAATTCAAAACATGACCCTTTGGCCACTCTTAACAATTGTGAAGAACAAATGTCTGTTAGAAATCACATTTTTTAAAATCGGACCTGTAGTATAGCTGCATTTCACAGCAGCATGACACAAACAATTATAAAAATGACTTCTCAGCCACTGTAAAAAACTGTGAGGGAGAAATGCCACTTAGAAGCCACATTTCTGTTCCAAAGGACCTTGATTATACCTGTATCTCACAGCACCATGACCCCAAAACCATTGACAGTGTGAAAAATTCTAAAGATGAAGTGAGTAAATGGAATACGGTTTTTCATGAAACCTTGTATAAATTGGTGTCTTTTACAGTCTCCTCCCCGTAAACCAGCAAAAGGAAATTTTGGGAACTGAGAATAAAAATTGCAGTAAGAAATTATCATTTAAAATTTTTTTTTCAAGAGGACCATTTCTGTTTGAAGAGGATTGTGAAGTAGACCGGTGACCTCGGCAATTGGGGCCACAACATCATCAGAGATCCATGCCTGATTCATCTTGATGAAAGTCAAACGATCAATATTGTCTGTGGAAAGCTGGATGCGTTTGTCTGTAATGACTACTCCAGCTGTGCTGAAGGTATCACGCCTCAGATATGACACATGTGTGCTGGTGCAAGGAAACACCTCCTATGAGGTGGCAGAAGCGTTGTCCCGGGACCAATAATCCATTTATGGATACCCAGGAAATGAAGATGGGTCCTCGCGAAATATCCAAAAAATGGTTGTTGATGTCGTCAATCAGTCCACGATGCACCATGATCTATAGATACCCGTGGTCTCATGCGGATGTTGTATGTGGTCGCCCTACATTGCTAATGTCGTTGGTGTGTTGCGCTATAAATAAAGGATTGACCAGAGGTCACCCCAATTGGCTTCTGGCCACATTGCTGCCTGCTGCTGCAGTTGAGGTTGATAATCAGCGGGGTTCTCTATTTCCTGCCATTTTACTCTCCTATTTGGTTGGTAGCAGGTGCGAAGCGAAAGAATGCTGAGTTTTGTGTTGAGATACGGGGTCCACGGAGGGTGGCGCCCACCCAAATAACATCGTTGTTCAGTTTGATGACTTAATTACGCAGATCATGTATGAATGCGGAAAGGGTAAGCATCCAAGCCACAGTCCAAGCGAGTGATGGAGCACCTTGACTTTCCAAAGCCTCTGGCATGTCAGGGTTGAGGGGGCATAAGCAAAGCTGATTCTTCTCATCTTTCCTCCGCCAGCCTCAAATCCTTGTTAAACCTTTTTTCAAAGAAGAGAGGATCATCGAAAAACAATTTTAAGTGACCGGCGGGTAACGTGCGGTGTCCGAGGACATTAACCTCATCCTCTCGCTTCCTCCGGCCACAGCCTTCAACACAGCCCTGACTTGCCTCAGTGGTGCACTGTTACCCTGAGAGCTGAGGCGCCGCTTGCACTAGGCCCTAGACCCCGAAACAACTTGCTAATGAAGAACGATAAATGCTATGCTCGAAACTGTTCGGGCCTTCTGGATTTCGGCTCGTTGATGACAGAGTCTCTGTGCTTCTGCATCTCGTGTCCGTCTACCTCTCATCGATGGTGAGGACCTGCATGCTACCTAGAGTGTAATCAATCGTATCATTCCACGAACTAGATCACCACAATGCCATCATGCTGACAAGGGCATTGTCCCGCAGCTGACCATTTGATGGCCTTCTTCAATAACTGGCCAAATGGATGGGTGCAGAGCCTCTTTCAACTGCCCCCTTCCACTCTTCGGTGGATCCACTTCACACCGAAGGTGCCGCCCACCGCTGCTTGTCGCAAGGCCCTATGTGTCACTATCGCATACTACATACATGGCATTGCTCCACTGCCTGCCCAACAATCGGCCCGTGGAGCTATGCTGAACGAAGGAGTGGAATTCAGTGGGGGCCATGTATAAGGGTGTGCAGTATGGTGGTAGCAATCGCTCCTACCAGGCCCTGGAGCCTGCTGGAGGGGCCAAAAGCCTTCCTGCCACATAAGGAGACATCTAGAATCTTAAGTGCGAACCATTGCGACTAAGCTGGGAGGGTACCCCAATTAGCTTCTTTGCACTAGGGCCCACGAGGACCTTCATAGTTACGCCTTGGTGGAATTCAGCGTGTTGCCCACATCAACAATGAGGACGGTTGATGGTGAGCGCGCGAGCTTGACCCTTGCAACGCAGTCCAGGCCTAGCGAGACAAAGCAGGGTGCCACAACCGGTGGAAGTGTGAGCTCAGACCTCTGAGCCTTCCTCAGCAGGCAGTCCAGACCCGGCGGGTGTCGAGGGTAGCCCGCAT
The DNA here is from genome assembly GCA_025379985.1 of Phyllomedusa bahiana. Lineage (NCBI taxonomy): Eukaryota > Metazoa > Chordata > Amphibia > Anura > Hylidae > Phyllomedusa > Phyllomedusa bahiana. The sequence goes on from JAODAL010005298.1 coordinate 5,421, forward strand.
TTAGAAATTTTTGTGGACGACGAGGTTATGAGGTGATTGGTCCAGGAAAGGGATGTCGCTCCAGCCTACTGATGACTTAAGGGCGGACAGGAGATTTAGACCGTTCCTCAATCTTCTTACTTGCACACCACTCTTGCCTGGCCACAAGGTTCATGTCACCAGCCATGAGCTTTGGGGCATGTTTGTGGGTCTCAGTGCGAAGAGCGCGTCACAGCTTCACTGACCTGTTAGCTTGTTGACTGGTGCGTAATCAAGACAGCTGATTAATTTCAACACGGGCATGAGTTTCTCTGGGCACTTAAGTGTATTCCTACCAGTAGACATTGGGGGAAAGTAACTCTACACATCCCTTGTGCGTTGTGAAGAAGGCCGGTGGGCCGAGCCCTGCAGAGCCACCGGTTACACGAGAAACATCCACCCACGCGTCACCGAGTAGAGACTGTCATCAGAGCTTATAGCGGCTTGGCTGTGCTTACTTAGTCATGCTATCACGTATACAGTGGTCAGATATAGACTTTCGACCCGCGACACAGATGCAGACAACGCCGACTTGAAATTTTAGTTGACACGTGGGCAACTGGCCCCAGGGCAGGCCTACGGCTTTTCTGGGGAAAATAACATGGTCTTCTCAGCATGACTGTGCGGTATTGGGGCAAGGCATAGCGCTCATGACGTGGCAGGAACTCATTCTGTAGGTCCACCAAGACGGAAAGGCAACATTTCCCCAGCGGCCAATAGCCGACATTTCAGGCCTTTTGGCCTGCTTGGAATGGTTTGGTGATTAAGTGTTTCTTTGTCCCAAACCTGGTAGGACACGAAGGCTGGCTGCTATACTGCGGCTGCCCGCTTTACGGGTGTATCGGTCAAAATGTTGGAAGGAGAAGGGGGTAGGGGAATCGGGTCTCTGGTGGTGATGCGTGGTTCTCCGGGGCGATGGGGGTAACTGGTAGGAATAGGCTGTAAGCGTTCGAGGCCCTGCTTCTCTTGATACATGACTCTGCAGACGACAATGGTCGCGAGCCTGAGGAAAGCGGATGATCGCGGAGGAGAGCGGAGGATGCAGACAGAGACAAGAGGTGTTGTGCAGTGGTTGAAAGCCGGGATCGGTGTGCCTTTTTTCACAAGTGTTCTCCCTCCCAAATTTCAACTCATGCATTCGCCTGAAATTAGTGATAGACATATTGGGCTGTGCGTTAAGACACCTAAGATTCTTCCACTCTAGTAATGCCCGTTTAAGCACAACTGGCGCATATAGACAATCACTTGGGTGACATCAGAGGCGTATGACTCGAAAAAGAGTCCAGGGCCCTTGAGAGGTCCTGGACCCTTTTCGACGAGCGTGATAAGCGATAGTGGAAGGAGTGCACTGTTTCCGACTGATAGTGGCTGGCGGCGAACGAATAATTCAGCTGGACTTGTAGTGGCATACCGCCCACTCCCTTTTTGAAGCGTGGACCATACTGACTCTACGTACCATCGTCATTTCACTCCTCGCTCTCAGTGATGATGGGCTTGCCAAGCCAAATTTCTTACTTGAAAAGACCACGTTGTGGATCCGCAATGTCGTCATCATCATCATCAACACAGGTGAGTTCCTCGTCCAGACATACTGCATCCAGAGACGCTGCGGGCCCTACAAGCAGACAGCACTGTAAAGGCATTGCTTTTATCCTCGATCCGCCCGGCGGATTTTTGTCCGATTGACCTCCTTCTCCTCCTCTAGCCTTCCGGTCTTCATTACTCGCTCCTTCTGATGGAAATTCAGCAATTGAGCGCTTTTCTAGAGCAGGACAAAATGTCACTCCTCTTTGCCTCTTGATCATTTTGAAATAGCCTTTCTGACACCCAACCGCCACTTTTCGTCATCAAAGAGGTCTTCAGAAACATGGATTATCCACGAGTGCGTGGGCTACACGAGATTTGAATTTGGGTTGCCTGTTGCTTCATGTTGGAACGGGATGACTTGACACTGATGACAACATTGGCTCGCTGGTGAATGACGGGGAGGTGGACGAGGATTGGACCAGCCGTACAGACATGCTGGATGCTAGGTTGCATTTAACCACTGACGAACAGATGGCGACACTGTTCTGTTACTGAGATTCAAAGGGCCTCGACCCAATGAATGACAGGCCTAGAACCGCTCCTGCCAGACCGACGATGCGTGGCTTGCGTTGTTGCTCACCAGACTGGAAGGGGAAGCACTTCTACTCGCTACCTCTACCTCCAATGTCCTACACCCCTCTTTGCTCGCCCATACTCAACTGCATTTCTGCCCCTCCATGTTCAGAAAGTCTCATTATTGAAAGAAGGCAAATCCACAGCTTAATTCTTAAATCCTATTCTAATTACCTAAAGCCAACTAGGGGATTAGAAACAGAATTTTTTTTCTGTCCGAATACCTCGTGAGAATACTGTCTGGCTGGAAGAACCATAAGAAAAATCAACAGTGTTCTTCCTTCAGTCCAGAGGATTTACAACTGCAGCTAGGAAGGGGGTCTAGGAACATGATGTTTTCAACAAACTATTAATACAAGTAAATGCAATCTTGTGCGCCAAAAACTGAGATTCAACTGGAGCGGCCAATAAAACTGATTCAAAAGTTACGACGGATGACAGCTACTACGAACATTTCTGCTATCCAATTAAGTACAAGGTGGGACTTCTTGCAACAAACCTGGGCTGCACCAAAAGTGAAATACAGGCTATTAAAAAGTTTATACGGATAACTAAAGGGATGTTTTGTTGCACCAATGAAATTACACCAACATTTACTAGGCAAAAATTTCCTAGCTATCCAAATTAAGTGCCAAGGTGGCCTCTTTGCAAAAAAAGCTGGGATGCACATAAATATAAGGGTACAATTCTCACCTCAGTGTGCTGAGGTGTGCTGGCCAAAAAGTGTTTAAAAAAATGCCATTTACAATATGGCAGGTTCAAATAGAGTACTGGCCTTGCCCACAATATACACCCTCCTTTCCAAAGCCAAGCCTGTCCTGTGCCTGTCTGTCCTGTCCTGTCCCCCCTCCCCACCTCCCCACTTGAGCTATACAGCACTAGATGGCTTCTTTAAAAGTCATACTGTCTACTAAACTAAGAGCTGAAAATTCTCTAATCAACCTATTATTCCTAATGTTTACAGCCTAAAAGCATAGTTGCCTGTATGGAATAAAGAGAAAGAACATGTGTCTCTGAGCCAGAGCTGTAATTGAGAGACCCACGTGAGCACCAGTTCTTGCTTCTAGATGAGTTATTTATTGAGATGCTGAAACACTGATTAGCTGAACGGTGAAACTTATGTTCTATGCAAAACGATACTACTGCGTCATCAGTCATGTGATTTTTCCAGCCTAATGCGACAACCATTACACTATTCACATCATGACGATCGCGCACCAGGATCACCCCTGCTCTATGCTCTAAACTGAATTTTCTGGCCCGAAAAATGACAGGAAACGCACGAAAATGGCCGCGGAGATCAGTATTAGATTTATCTGACAGATTCCGTTCATCTAAAGTATCGCAAGTGATCGGAAATTTCCGGATGAAGCTAAATCTCGTTCTGAGTGGTTTAGTATTCTAATAATGATATTACCATTCATGATGGATGCCTAACAAGTTGACCATATTGCTCTACACAGTTCCTACTTTACTTTGGCTGGCCGCGGCATACCCTGTGATGGACTTTGGCACTGTATGGTGGTAATCGTTGACTCGCTGCTGGTGCTTCCTTATCTTCAAGCTTGAGTGCAGCTTTGCAGGACAAGTAAATGAAATTGTCAGTTAAGATTATACAACCAGCTTTACAGACAAGCATTGTGCCTCCCATCAGTTTTTTAAGTGTTCTGTGTTTAACTGCCTTCTGATATAGTTTGATCTTTTTTAAACCAAATTGTTCCTCCAAAGGCCCAAAAAGGTGTGAGTCACCTTTTTCTTTGGATTTTCCCTTTGAAAATAATCAACAATTAAGGGTTGTGATTGTTTCACAACAGGTCCTCATGGACTCATGATATAACCAATTCTTGACAATTGGCCCATCGGGTCTTACGCGAGTGGTTGTGTACTGAATGTCATATGTGACCAAAATTTGCAATCGTTTATGTTATTTTCTGTCATATTTTCACTAAACATACACAATACACAGCCAGGGCGCAAAAGGGAGGCCATTTCGAAATCACTCGGATCTGTCGGATAGCGATGCTGGGTCTGCTAATCTGTTGAACGGCAATCATGACCGCCCAATTGCCTGAACATGTGCGACGCAGTTTCAGGACACAGCCTTGGACACGGACATGAACCTGATCTTATTGTGTTATATTTCTGAGGCCACGTCGTATAAATGGGTATCTTTGTTTTGTGGTTTGACCAATTTGAGAATGTGTTCTTGGCCATCGACAGTGGCGACTTTGATTTAGATTTCAAAGTAACGTTTTAGTATTTATCGTTGTAGCCAGGTTAAATTTAGACATGTGCTATGGGGAGGAGAACCACTTTATGTTTTGATTTTTTTGACTCCAGTACTCCAAAGGCTAATCGTTTTGGAATCAATGTAGTCTGTATCTTAGCATTGTGTCAATCACATCCCCGCAAATAGCGGACTTGAATGTGTCTTATAAATGTAAAAAGCATCATTACTTCGTTCTTTTTTAAGTTGCTCTTTTTCACGAAGGACGCTTGATTATAAATAATACAGAATATCTATTAGAATGATAAGATTATATAATATTAATAGAAACCCCATCTTATTAACTGATAGACTACTTCTCATCAAGGCTCTATAAAGCCTTTAGACTTATAGATTCAGCTCAGCTACCGATGAACAACAGATCAATAATACAAATAGCAAAGTGCAGTTTTACTACCCAAAAGTTAGGACGCTTTGACCCAAAATGGGTACATGCAAACAGCCGCTTGGAGCTTTACATGTAACTGATTAATTTATTATTCATTTTTTTTTTTTTTTTACATGCCCAATGTACAAGTAATTACCATCAGTTGGTATTTCACTCAGATGTACCTATTGTATGATCTTTGTATCGACGATTTAGATTTTTTTATGCATTTTGGTTGTGAAAACGCATACGCCTTCTCGTATATCATTGTACCTGCTTTTAATGCCCTTGTATCTGCCCTTGTATACCTTGCATTATAAAAAGATTGATTGTTGTAATGATGTTCTAGTTCTGGGCATGCATATGAACTTGTGATTGGAGGATCTCTGATGGATCTCAATAAATCTATATAGAGCAAGAAGCTCTCTGTTGTCATCTTTGATCTAGGGAGACTGAGAAGTTTATTTCCGTAACATTTGATGCCGGAACTCGCTGCTAAAAACCTCATGACTGATTCGCCACAAATGAAGACCCTAAAACTGACAATAGGATGTGACGCGAGAGAAGAGATGTAATTATTCATATGGCCCCATGGTGAGATTCAATCACCATTAGCCACAAAGTTTCCATCGCTGATAATTAGTGCCAAATTGACCATCTCCAGTCGTTTAAAGCGTCAGACCACTAAAAAATATACATATATTAATATCCAACTCTCTACCCATGATCTAGTATAAAGGTGTATTGCATATGTAAAGTGTATAGGAAATACTTAGACATGTGTTGTTTTATGTTACTGTTTTCTATCTCTCTTTCGTTACTCTTTGTACTAGTTCAGCAAAGTGTGTTAGTGTATGTTCGGTTTTGCAGGTTGATATGCCTATTTTTTTTTCTTTGCCAAGTTGACATGTTTTACCAAGCTCGCCAGAGGTGCAGAGCCTTATTGGCAGGGACAAGGCTCGTGGAGTGTAAGCCAAAGCTCAACTCCGACCTCTCAATTTCCCCTGATCCCCCCCCAGGGGGACTTCTCGCACTCCTCATACATGGGCGCATGACTATAAGTGGGATATACTTTACTGTAGTAAATATTGTCAACATCAGGCCTTTTATCACCTGTATTATATAATAATCAAATGCTATTCTAGACAGAACTGTAGCAGACAAGGCCAAAATGGTAATATATGTTTTAGAACTTTGACTTTCAGGCCTCACATATTCACCATCCACTACAGCTTTTGCAATAGGAGGATCATACCATCTTATTTTATAGACAATCATCGATAGCTATCTTATACATAGAATTTGACATTAGAAAGTATTATCTTAGTGTTCTTGCACGAGTTTTTGTCATGTATCTGCAATTGTTTACTGTTTTGCTCCTAAAAAAATAAAAATGTTAATTTTGTTATTTTGATTACGATCATTGGTAAATCCCACCTTTGGCTTTCAATACTGCTGATCCTTCTGCGGCTCATGGATTATAATTCAGAATGTCTTGACCTAAAATCTGGCGGTACCCCGGGGTCTCATTCACATGTTACCCCATATGTTGGTGCATACTGCCGGTACTTGGGTACGAATATAGCTTTTTCTTCATACTTCTCACCCCATACCTAACCCAAAAGTCGATTCGCAATCTTGTGGTGAGGTGCTGCAGAACCGTGGAGGCCAATACTAGAAAATGCTACTTCATTGTCATTGAATCATTCCTTCTACAACCTTGATGTCCTGCTGGAACACTATGTCGTCCTTTTCATATCCATAGTACTCGAGTATATGAAGTAACTCATCTTGTAGGATACTCACATATAGCTCAGCATTGAGATCAACATTGATCCTGGTCAAGTATCCAATATCTATTATTCCCATATCCTCAGGCTTCCACCACACCGAACTTGACAGTTTCTTCAATTTCTCGATCCATCAACCCCATTCTTCCAAACACATTTGCACCCATCAGAATCCAGTCTATTGAGTTTCATCTCATCACTCTAAATCACCCGTTTCCAATCTTCCATTTTGCACACTTTTTTTCCCAAAGTTTCTTCAGCTTTTTTCGGGCCATCATTCCAGACCTGTGTAATGTGTGTTGCATGGTGCTTGCATGGATGTCTGTGATCTCACTCTTACGAAGCATATGAAAAACCTCTACTGCCGTGTCTGTCACATTAGAACTGATAGACCTTGGGATGAGCCGACTTGTTGACTCTGATATTTTGCCTGGACTTCCCCCTCTTGACTTTTGAATGGATGGATGGACTTCATTTCATATTCTTCCAGCTGTCATGGCCTCACATGATGCAGTTTGGCATTTTTATTGGCCAGAAGACTGCTAATGATAAGCTGGATGATGCTGTTTATCTTTTCTTGGGATATCTTCATGGCTGCTCAAACTAGTAACCTTTCGCTTGGGAATCAGCCTAATACACTGAGCTATTAGGGAATGTGAGAACAGGTTATAATTTATAGCATACAAGAAGAAAAAGATTGTCCCACCAATAGGAGCAAAACAGTAACAATGCAGTTACATGACTAGAATATGAATAACTAAGCATATGCTAAATAGTTGCAGGCCAAAGTTATGTATGAGATAGCCAAGATAGTTGTCTATAAAATTATGGTAGTCTCACATTGAAAGATGTAGTAGATGAGTAGTGTGGTGAGATACGGAGCCTGAAAGTCAAAAGTTCAAAACATTGTTACCCTTTTGCTTGTCAGTATAAAATATATTTATTGGATCCAACTATATAACATAAAAATCTTAAAAAGATTGTAAATATGCAAAATGCTGCAGTAAGTAGGAAAAAAACAGTTTTCAACAAAAACATACTGAATAACATTTGTGTTGCCTATAACTTTGTTCCGAGAAATAGTATCACTTTCATCAGATCCTCCTTCATAGGTGACCTCACATCTGATCTCATAGGTGGCCTCTCTACACTAACTTGGGTGGGTGGCAAAGTGGTGACCACATGGGCAACATCTCTAACAATCTCTGGGTATAAAACAATTGACTGTTGCACAGTCAGTTCTGATGGATGGTTAAATTCTACTTCTTTGAAAGCAAGTAAAATATTTTGCTGAAATCTGGTCAATCTGTTTGCTATTGGAGAGTAATCTGTTCCTCTGCAGTAACGTTTTGCCTGCTCCATGTCATCCAAATACTTTTCAAAATTAAACTAGTCATTTGATGAAGCAGAAGATATGGGAGCAGTAGCACTGACAAGACCCAATTCATCTTGCTCTTGTCACTGCATTGAACTAACCTACCAATTTATTATATATTTTGGGAGTCGGTCCATTTTATAATGACTCCGACTCCTGCAAAATTGGCACCGACTCTAACTCCACAGCCCTGCTTGTAGATAAGGATGATCGATCTGTGTGTTTAAATGTTTTATAGTACTGTTTACAGCTATAATCACTGACACTGCGTTATATGTCTCAAAAATGATTTGTAATTATTATTTGTATATTACTGTTTCTATGCATCATAAGGAAATTTGTTTAAATGTGTAAAGTGGAATTAATTAAGAGGTATTAGTTGTTACCTGTATTGTTGGGTAAAACATTTCCAATGTGTTCCTATATGCTATTAGTGTTATTTTAAGTCTATTTGTTGTTAGACAGACCAAGTACCAGGTGGGTACTTGGGGTTTGGAGTATACATGAGACCCATATTGTTCTCTGATAAATTGAAAATAGGACTTCCAGTGTTAAGTGAAGTATGGGGAATAAGGTTTCTTGTAGGAAGAAACACAGGTCCCACGTGAAGAAACATAATGTGTTATATACTTCATTGAAGGAAGTCCTATGATTAAGATATTGGAGTTACATATTAGAACTGTGTATCATATGTGGAGCAAATGGAGATTTAATTTACCAGATTTGTATGAAGAAGGTTCATGGGATAGAGACATTACAAAGTGTAGGTCTGACAAAGAACGAGAGATGTATTGAAATTGGTTAAGTGTAGCTGCATCATATGCATCTATAGCTTCCCCCCCATAGAGGCTAAACACATCAGTATCACACATTGGTAGACACATCAGACACCAAACAGTTAATGACCGTAATGGATTGTGATGATGAAATCATGGTTACCTGTATGGCTCAAGACTCATTGAAGCAGCTATAGCTAAAAATAATAACAGTAAAAGATGTCCAAGAAGCTACAACTACCACCTCTCTTATTCAAACATTCTAGAGAGAGGGATGTCCGAGAGAGAGAGGAAGACTGATGGGTCAGTACTAGTGTTGAGCGATTATTATCGACAAAGTTGAAATCGGCACAGTTTTTATGGTGATCGGATTTTTTAGATCATGCGATAATTTAGGTTAAAATCTGTGCATCATCTATTAAGATCGCGCCTTTTTCGGCGCTTCCTGTAATTTTGGCGGCCAGCAAATCAGATTACAGAATAGAGCAGGGTGAGATGTGTGTGCGACGTCATGACTGGGATGTGTATGGTTGCGATTGGCTGGAAAAATCACATGACCTCGTTTTACATAGAACAGCGTTTCCTGTTCAGCCTCAGTGTCTCCCAGCGTCTCAGAGCAGAAGGACGTGCGCTCTGCTTGTGTCCAAACAGCTCAGCGAAATTATTATATTTCTTCACAGAGAAACCTCTACTATTAGCTGTGATCCTTACAATTTAGTTAGATTAGAGATTGGAAGATTTTATATAGTTAGGTAGAGAATTTTAAAGGAGCATCTACCGCTGTAAAGTCACGGGGGGGAGTGGAGGGGGGGCCCCCGCGGGCGAACACAGACAAGCTCTATAAAGAATACTGGATAAAGTTCACCAAGACTTAGTGTAGACATTGCAATAGCTTTATTATTAACAGTTTTCTATTTAAATTTTTTCCTGGATATTGGGCAGCCTGAACTATAGGAACACATCTTTTCTAGTAACTGCAGGTCTCTTTGTTAGGTGCAAACTCCACTTTTATTATCAGTAAAACATTTCAGATAGGTGTTCTTTTTTTAAATTTTTTCCCATCCACCTTTGTTGATATATCCACCTTGTACTTAATTAGAATCCAGCAAGTCAGCAGAGGTTGATAGGTGCCAAAAATACCTTGTAAAATCGAATAAATTTCAGATACGTGTTTTTTGACTTTGGGGGCACTACAGCTTTGTTCATTGAGGCACCTTGCACTTAAATGTGAATACTGTGCAATTTTGTAGTCACCAAGGTGAATTGATCGGTGCCAAAAAATACCTTTTATTTTCCAAACAATTTCAGATACGTGTTTTTTCACTTTGGCCAGGCCAGCCCTTTGTTGATAGATCTACTTTGCAGTTAAATTTGAAATTTAACAAATTTTGTAGTCAAAAAAGGGGGAAAATTTATAGGTCCCAAAAAATTTTCCTTTTATTATCCGAATACTTTTCAGTTTAACGTTTTTTCATTTTTGGCCCAGGCCAAGTTTTGTTGATAGACCCAATTTTGGCATTTTAAAATTTTTGAATCCACAATTGTTTTGGGTTACCACAGGGGAATTAAAAGGGCCAAAAAAATACCTTTTTATTATCCGAATACATTAAGTTTACGTGTTTTTTTATTTTGGGGCCCGGGCCTTTTTGTTGATAGACCTTTTTTGCAGTTTTTTTGGAATCCACAATTTTGTATTTCCAAACCGGGAATTGATAGGGGGAAAAAAAAATTTCCCTTTTATTATCCGAATACTTTTCAATAGGGTTTTTTTTTCACTTTGGCGCAGGCCACTTTTTTTGTTTAGATCAACTTTGCAGAAAAATTTTGGAATACAGAAATTGTGTAGTCACCCCCAGGTAAAATTGATAGGTAAAAAAAAATCCCTTTTATTATCCGAATACATTACAGATACTGTTTTTTCACTTTTGCCCATCCAGTTTTTTTTTGTTTAAAACCACCTTGCATTTAAAATTTTAAAATCCAGAAAATTGTGTATTTAAACCACAGGTAAAATTAAATGGGGCCCAAAAAAAAAAAAAAAAAACCTTTTTTTTTATCCAATACTTTACAGAAACGTTTTTTTTTTTATTTTGGCGCAGGCCAGTTTTTTGTTGATAGATCATTTTGGCATTTAAAATTTGAATAAAAAGAAATTTTTGGGTAGCCCAACCCAGTAAAATTGATGGGTGCCAAAAATACCTTTTATTATCCAAAATACTTTACCGAAAACGTGTTTTTGGCCTTTTTGCAAATTTCCAAAGATTTTTTGGGTTTAGAGCCCCTTGCGGGAAAAATTTGAACCCAAAGCAAATGTGAAAGTTCCACATTTTAATTTAAAGGGGTCCCAAAAAAAATACCTTTTTTTATCCAAAAAACTTTTCAGATACGTGTTTTTTCATTTTGGGCGAAAGGCCCCCCACCCCCCTTTGTTGATAGATCTCCCTTTGTTTTTAAATTTTTTGAATCCAGCAATTTTGTTTTGATTTGGGGGGATTTGAGAATACCCTTGTAAAATTTCCCATCTTTTAATAAAAATTTTTCCAAAAAAAATTTCCATCCTTCTAAATTTTTATATTTCTAAACATGGAGCAAAAATTCAGGGGTAACGAGCAAGGGGGGGGGGTAGGAAAAGGGGAGGGGGACGGGGAAAAGGTGCCCCTTCCAGTGCTGGGGGACAACACGAAAGCCACCCGGACCCCTCGTTGCAGGACCGTCAGGCCTGCATCGCGGGGGTCGGGGCCCTTGATCTCAGAAAACGAACAGCGTGGGCCAAATCTGTCCTTTCAGTGGTTAATGAAACCGAAACCGCATTCTTGCCTCCCGCCCTCCCATAAAGGCCACAAATGTCTTCATAAACACCCCAGCACCTTTCCCATCATGAAGCGCCCAATTTCAACTTCGTGTCCCCCAACCCACTGTGGAAAACCTTTTTTCTGAAGACCTTTTTTGATGACAAAAGGGGGGGTTGGGGTCAAAAGGGAAATTTTTAAAAGATAAAGGGGCCCAAAAAGGGGTGTTTTTTCCTCCCTCTGCCCGCCCAGTTACTAATCCATAGGGGAGGAGAAGGAACCCGGTCAATCGTCAAAATTCCCCGGGGGGTTTGGCAAACCCCTTTGGGCAGTCCCTTTGCTTGTAGCCCCCCCTTTCCCGGGAATGCGGGAATTCGGACAAAGAAGCACCTGTTTTGGGATGATGATGTTAACACTTTGGGGACCCAAACGGGGGTTCTTTTCAGCAGAATTTTCTTGCGAGCGCTTCATCACTGGGGCAAAGGGGGGGAGATGGGGGAGTGTCAGTACGGGGTTTCCCCCCTCAAAAAAGGGGGGAGGGCGGTCGCAGGAAAATCCGCAAATAGGCCCCCTAAACCAACAATCCCCGGCCTTATTTCCGCCCAAAGGCCAGACCCCCAAACCCCGCCGCCTTATTCCCCGGCCGGTAAAAATAATTAAGGGGCCTTTTTTTAACCAAACCCCGTTTTCCCAAACCCCATTTTCCGAAAGCAAAAAGTTGAAAGGAAGGGGCCAAAAACTTCCCAAAAAAAAAAAAAAAAGGCCAGACCGACGCCGGGCCTCCAACCATGACACACCCCTGTCTCCCCCCCTCCCCCCCTTCCGCCACCAAACCCAAACGTTCCTCACTGCCCATGTCTCTCCAGGTCATGATCAGGGGGCGCCCCGCTTTACCTTCCCCCCGCGCCCAGTACCACCCACCAAAAAGAGACCCCTCCTACCCCTTCCCTTTTGGGAAAATTTGACGGGCCTGCACCCTTTCACCCGGGCCCCAAAAGCAGCCAAACCTTCTGTCCCTTTCCCGGTTTTGGGGGCAGAAGAAACAAATTTTAAAACCCAAAACCCTCCCAAAGGCCCAAAAACCTGAATTTTTGGGTTTTTGGGGGTTTTGGCCTTTTTTGGAAAAGTTTGCCTTTCCGTCTGGTGGAAAAACAGAAAGGGTTCCGCCACGGGCCCTGGCCCCTTTCCTTCCCCAATTTCCAAATGGGCCGGGGCAGGCATTTCTTTTTTCCCGAAAAGCCCTTCCCCGCCCCCGGCCAGCAATGTCATCTAAAATTTTAAGCCCTGACAAGCAGCGGTCGGGCCCGGGGGGTTTTTAGCCACCAAGAGTGGAGGCAGGTGAAAAAAAACTCTGCACCATCCTTTCCCCGTTTTTTAAGAAGCCCCCAAAAAGGTCAGTGGGGGCCAAAGCCCTTGTCAGCATATCATTGTGGTGATCTTATTTCTGGAAAGATCGTTGGACACTCTGAAAAAAACAGGGCCCCCGAGCGACGGGGAGGAGACGGGCACGAAGCCGGGGCACGGAGCCCCTTTTTCTCCGTTTAAAAACCACCCAAGGGGGGACAGTTTTACAATTTTTATTTGGTCCCTTTAATTTTGGCAGTGGTTCGGGGTCCAAAAGCTAGTGCAAGGGGGCGCTTTTTCTCCCCAGGGGGCATCATCTCAGGCAAGTCAGGGCTGTGTTGAAAACTGTGCCGGAAGGGGAGCGGAGGAGGAGGGGGAGGAGGGGGTATTCCTAGACACCCTTTCCGAAAGGGCCCTGCCTTGGAAAGAGGGGTTGGGGCGGGAAATTTAAAAGGGGAGGAGAAGATAAGGGAAAATCATTTTTTAGTCCCCTCGACCCCCCGAGGCTTGGGAAATCAAGGGTCCCTCTCTCAAAATGAGTGTTGGATGCTCCATTTCCTCCAACATATCCTCGCAAATTTAAGGGCCCCAAAATTTAACAAAAGTTACTGGGGGCCAAACCCCCCCGGGTTCCCCGGTACAAAAAAAAAACTCGCCCCCTTTCCTTTTCCCCCCACCCAAATAGAGAGTAAAAAAGAAAGGGAAAAGGAACCTTGCTGATTGATCCTTTTGGAAGGGCATCTGTTGGTCTGCTTCACCTTCCCCCGGAAAGTAAAAAGGGGGAACAACATCACGACGTTACGCAGTAGAGTGCCCAAATAGGGTTTGCGGAAACACAGGGAAGGGGGCAAAGTAAAAGGGTGACCTCTGGCAATCTTTGTTTTTCCACCTCACCAACGCATGCCCCCCAAAGCAGGGCCCCACATTCCCAAAAACACAGAATAACTTTAAAACCCTTTGGGGTCCACTATCTGCGTCCCCAAAACCGATGTTTTTGTATGTGTTCCGGAAACCCCAATTAAGGGCTTCTTTGGGGAAACCAAAAATTTGGGCAATGGCCCCCAGCTGGTTTGTCACCCCATAGAGGGGGTTTCCCCGCCCAGCGGCCAAACGTCATAACTTAAACCGGAAAACCCTTTAGCAAAGTGGGGGAGTCATTTTCCCGACAAACGCATCCCCGGGTTTCCCCCCGATAATGGGGGATCGGTTTTAATTTTTATCAAGATGAACAGGCATTGGGTCTATTTATGATGTTGTTTGGCCCCCCAAATTTCCGGGGGTCACCGATTAGTTGCCGGTCCCACTTTTCCCTCCTCTTCAAAAAAAAAATTTGGGCCCCCTTGAAAAAAAATTTTTTTTAAAGATAATTTCTTTCTTTCAATTTTTATTTTTCTTTTTCCCAAAAGTTCATTTTTCTGGTTTTTCCCGTGAGGAGACTTAAAAGGGCAGCAAGGTTTCATGACGACAAACCCAAAATTTCCCTTTTTCACTTTATCTTTAAGAAGTTTTGCATTTTCAATGGTTTTTAGGTCAAAGTTGCTGTGAGATACATCTATAAATTTTTGGTCCCTTTTTTTTAACCCGAAAAGTTTGGGTTTTTTAAGGGCATTTCTCCCTCACCCAAATTTTTAAAAATTTCTGGAAGTCATATTTTTAAAATTTTTTTTTGGGCATGTTGGGTGTGATATACAGCAAAATCATGGCCCTTTTGGGAAAAGAAAAGTGGCTTTTTTAAATGGCATTTCTCCCCCACCCAATTTTTTTAAAAGGGGAGAAGGGCATTTTTTTTAAAAATTTTTTTGGGGCATTTCTTTTTAAAAGCAGCAAAACTACAGGTCCAATTTTTAAAAAAAAAAAATTTTTTTCTAACAGACCCTTTGTTCTTCACAATTTTCCAAAGTGGCTCAAGGATCAGCTTGAATTTTTGGGGGCATTTTCTTTTAAAAAGGGAGCTATATACGGTTTGTTATAAAAAAAAAAGTTGTTTCTAACAACATTTTTCTTCACAAATTGTTTAAGAGGGGTCAAGGGTATGGTTCGTCAGGGAAAAGGAAAAAAGGGAGGGGCACTTTAATGGACACCTAAAGCAAAAATGACTTTTTTTTGCAAGATCTTTTAAAAAGCTATCAATCCCTTTATTGAGACAACCCATTTTAAAACAATAAAAAAAGAGAAAAAAGACATGGTGGGATTTTCCCTCCCATTTTTAAAAATGGTTTTTTTCTAGAATTTAAAATACTAAAAAAAATTTCATGTACAAAATAGTTGGTAAAAAAATTTCCCCTGAATTGTACCAAAGGGGGGGTAAAAAAAAACCCCGACCAAGTTTTTTAGTTTTTCAAAAACAAAGGGGTATGGAGCACGGACAGAGAACAAAGTACATAGAAAATTTCCTCCAGCTTGTTGAGTAAAATGAGAAAAAGAATGCCAAGAAAAAGGGCACCTGGGTGGAACAGGAGCGTTAACCACCAGTATTTCCAATTTAAAAAAAAAGCTCAATTGGTCCACACTATACGGAGGGGCAAACGCTACCCAGGACAGGGACAGTATATGTCCAGTGAAACTAAAATGGTGGTTAAAAGACTCCTTTTTCCAGCACTTTTTAAATGTGATGGTCAGCAGGTTTGGGGCTCATGCTGTGGCCCAGGACAGGTATAGTCAATGTCCAGTGAAACTAAAATGGTGGTTCAAAGACTCCTTTTTCCGGCACTTTTTAAATGTGGGGGTCATGCAGGTTTGGGGCTCATGCTGTGGCCCAGGACAGGAATGGGTCAATGTCCAGTAAAAACTAAAAATGGTGGTTGAAAGACTCCTTTTTCCGGCACTTTTTAAATGTGGGGGGTCATGCAGGTTTGGGGCTCATGCTGTGGCCCAGGACAGGTATAGTCAATGTCCAGTGAAACTAAAATGGTGGTTGAAAGACTCCTTTTTCCGGAACTTTTTAAATGTGGGGGTCATGCAGGTTTTGGGGCTCATGCTGTGGCCAGGACAGGTATAGTCAATGTCCAGTGAAACTAAAATGGTGGTTGAAAGACTCCTTTTTCCGGCACTTTTTAAATGTGGGGAACATGCAGGTTTGGGCTCATGCTGTGGCCAGGACAGGTATAGTCAATGTCCAGTAAAACTAAAATGGTGGTTGAAAGACTCCTTTTTCCGGCACTTTTTAAATGTGGGGGTCATGCGGGTTTGGGGCTCATTCTGTGGCCCAGCACAGGTATAGTCAATGTCCAGTGAAACTAACATGGGTGGTTGAAAGACTCCTTTTTTCCGGCATTTTTAAATGTGGGGGTCATGCAGGTTTGGGGCTCATGTGTGGCCAGGACAGGTATAGTCAATGTCCAGTGAAACTAAAATGGTGGTTCAAAGAACTCCTTTTCCGGCACTTTTTAAATGTGGGAGTCATGCGGGTTTTGGGCTCATGCTTGGGGCCCCCAGGACAGGTATAGTCAATGTCAGGGAAACTAAAATGCTGGTTCAAAGACTCCTTTTTCCGGCACTTTTTAAATGTGGGGGTCATGCAGGTTTGGGGCTCATGCGTGGCCCAGGACAAGGTATAGTCAATGTCCACTGAACCTAAAATGGTGGTTGAAAGACTCCTTTTCCGGCACTTTTTAAATGTGGGAGTCATGCAGGTTTTTGGGCTCATTGCTGTGGCCCAGGACAGGTATGTCAATGTCCAGTGAAACTAAAAATGGTGGTTGAAAGACTCCTTTTCCGGCACTTTTTAAATGTGGGGGTCATGCAGGTTTGGGGCTCATGCTGTGGCCCAGGACAGGTATAGTCAATGTCCAGTGAAACTAAAATGGTGGTTGAAAGACTCCTTTTTCCGGCACTTTTTAAATGTGGGGGTCATGCAGGTTTGGGGCTCATGCTGTGGCCCAGGACAGGTAAAAGCTCAATGTCAAGTGAAACTAAATGGTGGTTCAAAGACTCCTTTTTCCGGCACTTTTTAAATGTGGGAGTCATGCAGGTTTTGGGCAATGCTGTGGCCCAGGACAGGTATAGTCAATGTCCAGTGAAACTACAATGGTGGTTGAAAGACTCCATTTTCGGGCACTTTTTAAATGTGGGGGTCATGCAGGTTTGGGGCTCATGCTGTGGCCCAGGACAGGTATAGTCAATGTCCAGTGAAACAAAAATTAGTGGTTGAAAGACTCTTTTTCCGGCCACTTTTTAATGTGGGGGTCATGCAGGTTTGGGGCTCATGCTGTGGCCCAGGACAGGTATAGTCAATGTCCAGTGAAACTAAAATGGTGGTTGAAAGACTCCTTTTTCCGGCACTTTTAAATCTGGGGGTCATGCAGGTTTTGGGGCTCATGCTGCGTTCCAGGACAGGGATATTAAATTGTCCATTTCAAGTAAGATGATTTTTTAAATCATACTGCCTTCTGGCACTTTTTAATTTGTGGGTGATGCGGTTTAAGGGTCATGCTGTGGTACAAGACAGGAAGAGTGAATGTTGTGTGATTTTTTTTCTGTGGCTTTTATAACCTAAGTGTGTTGCCTAAGATGTAGCACGTATCCATTTGACTGTTGTGGATGTTAATTCCAGCTTCTCCATTTGGGTGTAAGAATGAAGATGTTGTTGCTCTCCCATAGACTTTAATGGTCATCGCTCATAATCGACTGCTCACTATCGACTATCTGGTCGATGATGGTCGACTATCGACCATCGACCGATGTCGATGGCCAACGCAATCGCTCAAAACTAGTCAGTACATGTTAACTAGTATTGATCGATCTGTTTACGGTTTTTTTACCGCGAGCCGATCCGATCTTTTTACGGTTAGTCTGATTAAAAATCGAGGCGTTAAAAATCAAGATCGAGGCGTGCATTCAACGCGCCATTTTTACTTTCACTTTAAGCTGCTGCCTGCACTTTTAGCGGCCATCCAATCAGTGTAGAGCACAGAGAGGGGTCACAAACTTCACCACTGAGGGGGAAGGGATCTCATTGGCTGCTAAAATCACATGACCCTGTTATGTGTATGTCACTGTATTTCCTGTTGAACGCCATTTGCAGTTCACTCTCTGTACTGAACGCACAGCTCTCTGTTAGTCTGCTCTCTGTTAGTCTGCAGGCACACTAGTTCTCAGCAATTTTAGCCAGCAAAAGCTGCTAGTTAGTTTATTTATGGTTGGGGGTACAGTAAGCTTAGGGAATCATAGACAGTAATAGTTAGAAAATGTTATATTGCTGACTGCATCTTTCCCATCTTTATTCTGAGTGCCCAAGAGTTAATTGTTCCAGTTTTGGGGGAACAGCTAGTGCACAGGACACCTATAGCAAATCTGCTATAAAAAGAAATCACTTTCATATACTGTTTTTTTGCTGAAAATTTGATTCCGTGCCCAAAAGTTCATTGTTCCAGTTTTGGGGGTACAGCTAGTGTATAAGACGCCTATGGCAAATCTGCTATAAAAAGAAATTGCTTTCATATACTGGTTTGTTGCTGCAAATTTGATTCTGTGCCCAAAATTTCATTGTTCCAGTTTTGGAGTTAGAGTTGTTACATAAGAGACTCTTACCAAATCTTTACCTTTTTAATATTTCGCTTTTTGAACTAGAGGTGGTAAGCGAGCAAGGAGAGGTTTAGGATGTGGAGCTAGAGGTACGAGACAAGGCACTCCTTCCAGTGCTCCAGACAACATACAAGCGAACACGTCATCAGTTGCAGGACCATCAGGCCTGTCATCGCTTGGTTAGTTCGCTTGCATCTAATTTCTGAAGAGCGGCGCTCTTCAGTGGTTAACCTGCATCCAGCGGTTTTACCTCCTCTTCCTCTCAGTCACGGCCACAAATATCGTCATCATCAACATCAGTCCAAACTAAAGCAAAACACGGGCAAATGTCACCCAATAAACAGAATGCTCTAGATAATCCATATTCCGAAGAGCTCTTTGATGATACAATGTGGTTGGGGTCAGAAGGCATTTCAAAAGATCAAGAGGTCAAAGAGGATGATTTTGTCTGCTCTGACGCCCAATCGCTGATGCACTCGGAGGAGAAGGAAGCTGGTCCATCGGCAGAAATCCTGAGAACTTAGCAACGTCTCGTGGTGCCTTTGGCTTCTAGCCCACAGCTTGAGGATGTAGACTGTCAGGAAGAGGAAGTCACCTGTGATGATGATGACATTGCGGATCGATCGTGGTGTTTTGAGCAACAGCTGGCAAGCACACCATCAGTGGAAGAGGAGGATGATGGGGCAGTGTCAGTGCAGGTCCGGCCTCAGAAAGGGACAGGACGGTCGCACAAGTCTGCTGACATTACTCTGCCAGCTGTGGTCAGTGGTGGCAGCAGGAACACTACTAGGTTTTCACAGTCGAAGAAGTCCAGGACATGTGAAGCCTTGGCCTTTTTCGATCAAGCCTCAGATTCGCCGACCAATGTCATATGCCGGATTTGCCGTCAACGAGTCAGTAGATGAAAGAATCTAAAGAGTTTAAACACCACGAGCATGAACAGACACATGCATGTAAAGCATGAAATGCTGTGCTAGAGTCACTTGGAGAATAAAGGCCACACAAGTCCTGGGCTACCAACTACTGTGACATCTTCTGCCTCCTCCTCCTCCGCCACTTCCAAGCCCAAGCAGTCCTCTGCTGCCGATGTACTGGAGCAGCATGAGCAAGCACCATCCCCAGTCCCAGATACTGTCAGCCGATTCCCACCACCATAAACACAGTCTACACCTTCCCCAGTGTGACCTGCATGCCGTACAGCAGCCAGTCCACCAGCCAGCCTTCTGTGTACCAGCTGTGGGAGCAGAAGAAACGCTTTCACTCCAGCCATCCCAAACCCAAAAGCCTGAATGTCAGCATTACCTTGCTGTTGGCCTTGGAAATGTTGCCTTTCCTCCTGGTGGACACCGATGGGTTCCACCATGTAATGGCCCTGGCATGCCCCCAATATCAGATGCCGAGCAGACATTTCTTTGCCAGAAAAGCTGTCCCTGCCCTGACCTGCCACGTTGCAGAAAAGATCTCCAGCACATTGGCTGCATCTGTGTCCACCAAAGTCCTTCTCACTACAGACACATGGACTAGTAAGTACGGTCAAGGGCGTTACATCTCACTGTCTGCTCACTGGGTGAATTGGGTGGATGATAGTGCCTCTGATGATGGGTCTTGGGTTTGGCGGACACTCTTCCATGCTGCTGGGATGGTGCAGAGTCCAGACCCCAACCTCGACGGGTCGCATCACATGCTAAGAGAAACCAGGCCGTTCAAAAATTAATCTGTCTTGGAGACCGTTAACAAACAGGGTAAGAGCTGTAGACGGCTCTGTACACTCAGACCGACCAGTGGCTGGGTGCTAAGAACCAGGTGTCAGGCAAGGTGGTGTGCGCCAATGGGAGAAATCTCCTTGCTGCCCTTAGGATCGTTAGACTTATGCACATCCCTTGTCTGGCACATGTCATGAACCTGGTTGTGCAGACATTTCTCAAGCGCTACCCAGGTATGGACTATCTGCTGTGGAAGGCTTGAGGTCTTAGCTTACACTTCCGGCGTTCGCACCCTGCTTCAGCCCGACTGGCTGAGTTGCAGTGTCATCTGGGCCTCCTCGTCAACCGTCTGATATGTGTTGTGGCAACACGCTGGAATTCCACCCGTCACATGCTCCAGCAATTGTGGCAGCAGCGTAATGCCATTATGTAGTATGAAGTGTTGAATGGGCTGACTAGTAGTGTTGCGGACCTTGGGTTGTTGACCCATAGAGAGTACAGGCAGGTGAAGGATCTCTGCACCATCCTTGACCGTTTTGAAGGCACCACCAAAATGGTCAGTCAGGATGATGGCATTGTCAGCATGACCATTTTGATCATATTTTCACTGTAACAAGTGTTAGACACTCTGCGGCAGCAGGTACCAGCAGTGATGGAGGAGAAGGAGGATGATGCGGATACAGAGCCTTACTCGCTGAAGGATGTAGAAGGGATGAGTGTTTCCCAATTTTATCGGTCTTCTTTAGCCGGTGGCTCCAGGTCCAGGGCTGGTGCAGGATGGCACTTCAGCTAACAGATTGGAGCGCATGAGGCTAGCCAGGGCTCTGGTGATGGTCAGGATGAGGAAGTGGAGGAGGAGGATGAGGCAGGGGTGGACACGGACGGTACCGATTTCCCTTCAGTGGCAATAGGTTGGCACAGATTACAGAAGGAGGAGGAAAAGGAGGAAGATCTGATTAGTGCCTTACCACCCCGAGGTTTGGGAGATTCCGGCAGCATCTCACACTTGAGTGCTTGGATGCTACATTACCTGCAACATGACCCACGCATCAAGGCAATCAAAATGAACAGTGATTATTGGGTGGCTACCCTCCTTGATCTACGTTACAAATAAAAAGTCAGCAATTTCCTTCCACCCACACAAAATGACAGTAGAATGCAGGAATTTGCTCATTGACCAACTCGAGACATCTGTTGCGTCTTCTTCACGTTCTAATGTCATGGTGGAACAACGTGCCAGCAGTAGAATGGCAAGTAGCCGCAGCAGAAGCATCAGCAGCAGCAGACAGTGTGGCAGAAGCCTACTTGGTGATATTTGGCAATCGATTTTTGACACCTCACACATGCCTGCAAGGCAGAGCAGCATTCAGACACACAGAGTCTGCCTTAAGACCATGGTCCATGACTACCTGACACTCAACCCCGATGTTTTTGGACTCAGTCTCGATCCATTCGACTTCCGAATGTCTGAACTGGAGGAATGGCCTGAGCTTGCTCGACACACCATAGAAGTTTTATCCTGCCCAGCAGCCAGCGTTATATCGGAACGCACATTCAGCACAGTTGGTGGGGTGATAACTGACAAACGTATCCGTCTTTCCCTCAAGAACAACGTGGATCGTTTGACATTTACCAAAATGAATCAAGCGTGGATCTCTGACGATTTTTTTGGGCCCAGTGCTGATGCCCACTGACTAGTAAACTGTAGCACTTCTTCATGACAATGTGAAATACACATTCCATCAGTCATCTATTAACATCAGTCATTCATCAGTCATCAGTCAGTCTGCCATAAGTCATTTATTAACGGCTTCATGGCCCCATACAGCCGAATCAAATGGGGCTTCCACCCATTACTAGTAGTGATGAGTGATTGCTAGAAAAAAATCTAGATCGAGTTGATTCTCGATTTTTGAGAAAATCTTTTCGATTATCGAGGCGATGTCGATCTCCAATAAAGTCGATGGGAGAAGATGATCAGGTTAATTTTTATACCGAAACAGGTGAGGAGAAGCTAGAATTACCATCCATAACAGTAAACTGGATACGTGGTACAACTTAGTGAAGACAATTTGGCTCTAATTGTCACAGAAAAAAATTCACAGGCTAAAATAATTAATTCCTTTCAATAGCTAACTAAAAAGATGAGGACAGCGTTACTATAGGAGGTACAGCGGTATCAACTGCTATGGGGTCCCTTTGACACATAAGAAGATACCGTTATTGGAAATGGCACATACTTACTGTCAGGAGCCCCCTATCACTTTTTTCACCAGGGCCCAAAAACATGTCATATATGTGGTGGCAGTAACAACATCCCAACGGGGAACATGGAGGTTAAGCTGGCAGGGCCATAGTTATAGGGGGTGCAGTGGTAGCCAGGGCTGCCGTCAGTCATCTATTAACCGTTTCAGGGCCCCATGTAGCTAAATCAAATGGGGCCCCCCACCCATTACTAGTTCCTATTTTTAACATGTCATTGGGCTCCTTTTTTGATTAGGGCCCCTGACAGGGGTACTGCACTATTGGCACCCCTTTTACAATAGCCTGAGCCCAAAACCAGCAAAAATTACCTTTTGGACACTCAGAATAAAATTTGCAAGAAAAAATGAGTGTTTGAAATAAGATTTTTTTGAATAGGGCCTTTCCTATTGGTGTCTTTTACAGTGGCCTGACCCGAAAACCAGCAAAAATGACCTTTTGGACACTCAGAATAAAATTAGCAAGAAGAAATGAGTATTTGAAATAAGATATTTTCAATAGGACCTTTACTATTTGTGTCTTTTACAGTGGCTTGACCCCCAAACCAGCAAAAATGACCTTTTGGACACTCAGAATAAAATTATCAAGAAGAAACAAATATTTGAAATAAGAATTTTTTTTCAATAGGACCTTTACTATTGGTGTCTTTTACAGTGTCTTGACCCCAAAATATTTCTTTGGAATATCTGTTAATGCTGTCTTATGGAATAACCCTGGCAGCAACAATGTGACAGAAGTCTTCTTGCATCCCAAAAATTTGCTGCTAGCAAATAGTATTACAAGTAGATTTCTTTCTATGGAATATCTGCTAACGCTGTCTTATGGAAGAACCCTGGCAGCAGCACTGCAACACTCGCATTTCTTTCTGTGGAAGATTTGCTGATGGTGTCTTCTGCAGTAGCTGGTCCCCAAAAACAGGAGAAATGAACTTTTGGGCACTCTGAATAAAGATGGGAAAATGCAACCAGCTATACAAAACTATACACTATACAAAAACTATACAAAACTCCCTTACTTCCTAACTAATGATGTGTATAATTCCCTAAGCTAGCTGTCCCCCTCCCCAAGTAATCTAACTAGCAGCTGCCTGCTGGAAAACAAGCACACAGAGACAGCAGTGTGTTCAGTACAGAGAATAAGGTTGAAATGGTGTTCAACAGGAAATACAGTAACATACACATAAAACGGTAATGTGACTTTAGCAGTCAATGAGATCCCTTCACACTCTGCGGTGACTTTTTTTTACACTCCTCCATGTG
This sequence comes from Phyllomedusa bahiana, assembly GCA_025379985.1. NCBI lineage: Eukaryota > Metazoa > Chordata > Amphibia > Anura > Hylidae > Phyllomedusa > Phyllomedusa bahiana. The sequence goes on from JAODAL010005298.1 coordinate 29,074, forward strand.
CTGTTTCACTTTATTTGGTTTGGGCCCCCAAAAATGAAGGAAGCAGCCTTTAAAGTAAAGTAAAAATTGCGCGTTGAACGCATGTCTGAACACAAATTTTTATCGAACGTACAGTTAAAAAAGTCGGTTCGGCTGGGTTTTAAAAACCCGAGAGTTAATTTGACCTTTAAATTTTCTTGAACCATTTTCCCCAACCCAAAAGTGGAAAAACCCAAAGGTATTTATTTCCCCTTTAGTGGGAAGAGGTTGGCACATATGGGCGGGGGGAGGAGGAAAGGGAAAAGGAGGAAGAACTGGTTTGTGGGCCCCTTTGACCGCGAGGTTGGGATTTTTCCGGGCAGCATTCACCCATTTAGTGCTTACCCGCAACATGATCCCTGCCCCTCAAGGCAAAAAAATGAAACGGGATTACTAGGTGGGCCACCCCCCACTTTTATCCCCGTTACAAGACAAAAATGAGCAATTTTTTCCCTTTCCCCCCACAGAAAGGAAAAGCAGGATTTTGGGGCGTGCTCCTGACCAACTTTTAGGGCATTTTTTGCGTCTTTTTACATTTAATGTAGGGGGGAACAATGCGCAATTTTGCCAGCAGTAGAATGGGGAAAACAGTTTCAGCAGATCAGCAGCCAGTGTGGCAGAACCCCATGGGTGACATTTTGTAATCCTTTTTTACCACCTCACCAACACCCGCAAGGCAGGGCGAATTCCAGACAAAACCGGGGGACTGCCTTTAAAGGCCCTTTTTTGGTCCAAAAAGACACCTTTTCGGGCTTAAACAAAGTTTTTTTTAATTTCTTAATCTGGCCCAAATTCCAAAATTTGGGTGTCAAAATCGGATGAATTTGGGCCCCCAGGGGTTGCTTTGCACTGCCCTTTGAAGTTTTATCCTATCTCAGCAGCCCGGTTTTTCTCGGAAAACCGCACATTTTAGCAACAGCGGGGAGTTTAAAAAACTGACAATCCCTATCCGTTTTCCCCCGAAATTTTGGATTGTTTTAATTTATTAAAAAAAGGGGAAAACAAAGGGTTTTGGAATTTTCTGAAATTTTGTTTTCCCTGGGCTTAATGTTTATTTGGGCTTTGTAAAATGTGGAAAATCCCTTCCCTTGACAATGGGGAAAAACACTTCTATCAGTCATCTATTAAAAATTTATCATTAGTCATCGTCCCTTTTGCTAAAATTTTGGGCTTTTTAAAACATTCAGGGCCCCTTTTTTAGGGCAAATCAAATGGGATCCACCAACCCAAATTTCTAGTTCCTATTTTTAAAAATATTTGTGGGGCCCTTTTTTGAAATTTGGGGCCCCGAAGGAGTACTGCCCTTTTAATGCCCTAAATTTGGCACCCCAATTTTAGTAGCGACTGCACGGGGCCCCGCCCTCCCGAAAGGGGTCCCCAAAAACCCCTTTGAGCATAAGAAAAAACGGGGATTGGAAAATGGCCATGGTTTTTTGGGGGAAAGGGGGCCCCATAGGGCAGTACTTTCCTGTCAGGGGCCCCTTTTAAACAAAAAAAGGGGCCCCCTGATTTTTTAAAAAAATTTGCAATTTGTTTAAAGGGTGGGGGGCCCTTTGATTTAGCTGCCCAAAAGGGGGGCCTTTGAAAAAGTTAATGATTTTATGTTGGCAGCCTGGTACCAAAACTTTCACCCCAACCCTTAAAAAATACGGGGGCCCTTTTCCCGCTAAAATCTCTTTTGTTTCCCAAAATTTGGGGTGTTTTGTGCCTTTCCAAAAAATTTTTGACATGTTTTTTGGGCCCTGGTGCCAAAAATGTTAAAAGGGGGGGGCCTGCCCAGTTTACCAAAAAGTGCCCATTTTCCAATTTCCAGGGGTTTCTTATGTGTCCAAAAAGGGGCCCGTAGCAGCTGCCCAATCAATACCTTTCCTTTTTAGCTTTTTACCTTTTTCCCTCGTCTTTTTAGTTTGCAGGTTTAAAGGAAAAAACATTTTTTTAGCCTCTCAAATTTTTTTCTTTTGATTCTTAGTGGGCCCAAATTTTTTCTTCCACTAAGTTGTATTTCCTTTTTAAACTTTTTGGATGCTAAATTACAGCTTTCTTTACCTGTATAGGGTTAAAAACAAATTTAACCCGAACTCTTCTCCATTGACTTAAAAGGGGGGTTTGAAGTTGAGTTCGACCCCGAACTTTAAAAGAACTTCTCCCCAGTTGGGGGATGTACTCGAAAACTCAAACCCTTTTTTGGGGTCACTCTTTTACTTGATATTTACTAAACTTGCTTGCCTTTAGGAACTCCCATAACAAGAAAGGATGCAAACGGCAAACCCAAAAACCCCTCCCATCCGGGAGGACAACGGATCTTGCGCACCACCTGGGGATGTTTCTTTTGCCAAATGAAGGTCATTATTAGTGAAAATTCAGGTTTCTAAAGTTATATAGTGTCTTAGGAAGACTCATAATTTTAAATGTATCCATTTCAACCCCCCAAAAAAGGAAAAAAAAGTTGAAAACCCGAAGTTTAATTTCACTTTTGTAAAAAAAACACATTTGCATGTTTTTCTCACTTTTGACTTTAAATCAGAATAAAACCTTCCCGTTTTTTTAAATCAGTTAGGTTTAAACAAAATATTTTTTATTTGCCCAAAAGCCAGAATTTAAAGAGAGAAAATTTAATTTTTTTAAGGGATTTGGTTATCCTTTAAACCAAATTTTTAAGGGCCCTTTTTGGGCCCGTATGCTTGGGGTTTATTGTCCAAATTTTGGGAAAACTATTTCCCCCCCAAGCGTTAACCCCTTTTAGCTGTTTGTCGAATGTTTTTTCAGTATTGCACTTAAACTTATTTCCTCATGATACCACCCCATTTTTGTTTAAGTGCACCGTCCCTTTGCAGCAAAAAAAACCCCAAAACATGATTTCTGCCATCCCCCCGTTTCACCCGTTGGGATTGGGTGTTCTTAGAAATTCCCAAACTTTTCCCTTTTTTCCCCCCAACGTATGGGTGGTCATTATGGCCAAAACCGGTCCAATTGTAGTTTTTTTTAACCAAAGACTGTCTTCAAAAATGTAGGTCTTTGTTTCTGTGTGCATTTGCAAACAGAAATCTGGCTTTTCTATGTTTCTTTGAAGTAATGATTCTTCCTAGCAGAGTGGCCTTTTAGTCCATGTTGACACAGTACTTGTTTCATTGTGGATACTGACACAGTCTTACCAGCTTCCGCCAGCATCTTCACAAGGGTCTTTTGATTTTTGTTCTTGGGTTGATATGCAAAAGTCGTACCAAAGCACGTTGATCTTGGGACAAGAACTAGTGATGAGCGATTTGTATCTATCTTTTATCGATTCGATAGTGGGATTCGGAAATTATATGACGATATCAAATGTCGTAACATTTTTCCCCCCCGATGCCTTTAAAGGGAGAGGAACAACTCTTATTTTACACCCAAATAGGGGAGAAGCTGGAATTAACATCCACAACGTAAACTGGATACGTGCTGATCTTAGGCGACAATTAGGCAACAAGAGACAGAAAAAAATCAAAGACTATTCATATCCTGTCTTGTAACGCATGACCTTTAAACCCGATCACCCACAATTTTAAAAATGCGAAAAGCCAGTTTTTTTGAACATCATTTTACTTGAACTGGACATTGCTTCCTGCCCGGGCCCCAGCATGGCCTCAAACCCGCATGACCCCCCGATTTAAAAAGTTCCGGAAAAAGGAGTTTTAACCACCCTTTTAGTTGAAGAACATTGCTATACCTGTCCCGGACCGCGTTGACCTTAAAACCCGTTGTCACAGATTAAAAAGTGCCGAAAAAAAAGGGTCTTACAACCACCAAATTTTTGTTGAACTGGACTTGGCATGCTGTCCTGGACGTTTGCATGACCATCAAACCTGCATGACCCCCAAAATTAAAAAGTGGCGGAAAAAAGACTCTTTGAAGAGTATTTTAGTGAAATGGCATTGACTATCCTTTTCCCGTAAGGCTGACCCCAAAAACCCCCTAGGGGCCCTTTGGCCATCGCGAAAATTTCGCAATAAGAAAAAAACTATATTAAAAACAATCGTTTTCAATACTGTGCTGTGAGCTACTTGCCCTTCTACTGGGCATTGTTCCTCGTGCCCTTAGAATGTGAAACAAAGAAACAGATGTCCCCAGCAGGTCAACGAGGCCTGTCTGAAAATCCTGCATTCTACTGTCAAGTGGGTTGAAGGAAATTACTGATCAAGGCGGGTGAGGCTGTAAACGTGGATCACGCAGGTTTAGCTGACAGGGCCGGACTTACAGTGGGTGGGGTGAGAGCAAGGGCTGGTGTCCGTCATCTATTAACATGCAGGTTCAGCTGACAGGGCCCGAGTTACAGTGGGTGCAGTGAGAGCCCAGGCTGGCATCCCTCATCCATTAAGACGGCAAAAATTCCCTTATGATGCAGCAACGAAAACAGTTATGCTGAAGCAGAGTGCGGAAGCGGAAGTGTGAGCTAAGACCTCCAGCCTTCCTCAGTACACAGTCAAGACCTGGGTAGCGCTTGAGAAATTTCTGCCTCTACGAGAGCGCTTGCCCCTCCGTATGAGTGCGAACCAATTGAGCTTCACTTGGAAATGCTGGTGGTTGACGCTCCTGATCCACCCAGGTTCCCTTTTTCTTGGCATTCTTATTCTCGTTTTACTCAAGTTTTTGGAGGAAATTGTCTCTGTTCTTGGGGTGGCGAATGTGCTCCATACAACATGTCCTCTGAATAACCTACATCTGTTCAAGTCTTCCTGTACCTCCCTTGTACAATTCAGAGGAATATTTGTATCAGCTATTTCGTACATGCAATTGTTTTTAGTAGTTAATTCTAGAAAACACATTTTTAAAATAGGATGGAATCCCACCACGTCTTTGTTTCTCTGTTTTTATAATTGTATTAAACGGGTTGTTTCACTACAAGGATTGCTAGCTATGTTAAAGATCTTGCAAAAACAAGTCATTTTGAAATATGTGTCCATTAACAGTGTTGTACCTATTCCTGTTTTTGATAGCACCATGCCCTATAAATTTCAAAACATCACCCTTGAGCCACTGTTGACAATTGTGAAGAACAAATGTCTGTTAGAAACCACATTTTTTATAATAGGACCTGTAGTATAGCTGCTTTTCACAGCAGCATGACCCAAAAAATTATAAAAATGACTTCTCAGCCACTGTTAAAAATTTTGAGGGAGAAATGCCACTTAGAAGCCACATTTCTGTATCAAAGGACCTTGATTATAGCTGTATCTCACAGCACCATGACCCCAAAACCATTGACAGTGCTTAAAATTTTAAAGATGAAGTCAGTAAATGGAGTACGGTTTTTTCATGAAACCTTGTACAATTGGTGTCTTTTACAGTCTCACCGCAAAACAAGCAAAATGACCTTTTGGGAACTGAGAATAAAAATTGCAGTAAGAAATGATCATCTAAAAAATTTCAAGAGATCCATTTCTGTTTAAAGAGGAATGTGAAGTAGACCGGCAACTAATCGGTTTCCTCGGCAATTGGGGCCACAACATCATCAGAGATCCATGCCTGATTCATCTTGATGAAAGTCATACGATCCACATTATCTGTGGAAAGACGGATGAGTTTGTCTGTAATTACTAGTGATGAGCGATTACGTCAACTATCGTCATCGGATCGTTAGTCGATATCGGCAATTACCATGGAGATATCCGATAATAGATAATCGGCAATGACCATGAAAGTCTATGGGAGAGGAACAACACCTTCATTGTTACACCCAAACAGGGAGGAGTAGCTGGAATCAACATCTACAACAGTAAAATGGATACGTGCTACATCTTCGGCAAGACAATTAGGCAACAAGAGTCACAGAAAAATAGTGACAGTCTATTCTCTATCCATGTCCTCTACCTCATAATGACCCTTAAAACTTCATGACCCACATATTTCAAAGTGACAGAAGGCATTATTACTTGAAACACCTTTTTAGTTGAACTGCTCATTGACTATCACTGTCCTGGACCGCAGCATGACCCTTAAATCTACATGACCCACAGATTAAAAAGCGCTGGAAAAAGGAGTGATTTAACCACCATTTAAGTTGAACTGGACATTGACTATACCTGTCCTGGACCGCAGTATGACCATTAAACCTGTCTGACCCATAGATTAAAAAGTGCCAGAAAAAGTAGTATTTGAACCACCATTTTAGTTGAAATGGACATTGACTATGCCTGTCCTGGACTACAGTGTGACCATCAAACCTGTCTGACCAACAGATTAAAAAGTGCCTGAAAAATGAGTTTTTGAACCACCATTTTAGTTGAACTGGACATTGACTATACCTGTCCTGGATCGCAGTATGACCATTAAACCTTTCTGACCACACAAAATTAAAAAGTGCCAGAAAAGGAGTATTTGAACCACCATTTTAGTTGAACGGGGACATTGACTATGCCTGTGCTGGACCACAGTATGACCATCAACCTTTTCTGACCCACAGATTAAAAAGTGCCAGAAAAAGGAGTCTTAGAAACCACTATTTTAGTTGAACGGGGACATTGACTACACCTGTCTTGGGCCACAGCATGAGCCACAAACCTGCATGACCCACAGATTTAAAAAGTGCCGGAAAAATGAGTCTTTCAACCACCATTTTAGTTTCACTGGACATTGCCTATACCTGTCCTGGATCGCAGTATGACCATTAAACCTGTCTGACCGACAGATTAAAAAGTGCCAGAAAAAGGAGTCTTAGAACCACTATTTTAGTTGAACTGGACATTGACTATACCTGTCTTGGGCCACAGCATGAGCCACAAACCTGCATGACCCACAGATTTAAAAAGTGCCGGAAAAATTAGTCTTTCAACCACCATTTTAGTTGAACTGGACATTGACTATACCTGTCCAGGGCCACAGCATGAGCCTCAAACCTGCATGACCCCCAGATTTAAAAAGTGCCGGAAAAAGGAGTCTTTCAACCACCATTTTAGTTGAACTGAACATTGACTATACCTGTCCTGTACCACAGCATGACCCCTAAACCTATTTGACCCACAGATCACAAAGTGACACTATGCTATTTTGTACAGTGACTGTCATTTAGTATATTTTTTGTTAAACTGAAAATTTGTTTACAGAATTTATTTAGGGAAGTTTTATTTATAGTTTTACATTATTATCATTTTGCTTTTTTCAAGTGTGAAAAACATACAACATACACCCCTCGTGCAGTTTTTAAAGGTATTTTTTTACACGTGTAGATGTGTTTATTCGTTCGCACACCACAGAAGTAATAAAAATGTCCTAATCATCCCCTAAACACTTCTTAGTTGAGAAGGCATTTGCCCTCCTGGCATCTGAGAGTGATTCAGCCAATCAATTCATTGGTTTCAATTTTCCTCCAAATCCTTCTCAGTGATTAGGGACAAAACTCCCTGAAAATCAAATGATGTGACCCCATAGTGATTTACACCCCCAGAAAATTTTAAGCCTCAAATGTGCAATTTGTGTCCAGCTCTGGAGCCCTTTTTGACACTACTTAACCTCACAGAAATCACCTTTTTTAAAATCTTTTTTTTTTGAGAAATTTGAAGCTCTCTGATTGCCCCTAATGGTGAGAGCCATTGCTCCCGTCAGTTCCATCTGTTAACACGGGGTTCAGTCCCAGGGCCAGACTTACAGTGGGTGCGGTGAGAGCCCAGGCTAGCGTCTGTCATCTATTAACACGCAGGTTCAGCTGCCAGGGCCGGAGTTACAGTGGGTGTGGTGAGAGGCAGGGCTGGCGTCCGTCATCTATTAAAAACCGTAAAAAATGCCCTTATGACGAAAGCAAACGAATACAGTCGTGCTGAAACAGAGTGCGGAAGCGGGTTTTGTGGAGGTAAACCTCCAGCCTTCCCAGTACACAGTCAAGACCAGGGTAGCGCTTGACCCTCCGTATGATTGCGGACCCATTGAGCTTCACTTGGAAATGCTGGTGGTTGACGCTCCTGTTCCACCCAGGTGCCCTTTTTCTTGGCCAGCTTTTTCTCGTTTTTCTCAACGTGCTGGAGGAAATTTTCTCTGTTCTTTGTTCTCTGTCCGTGCTCCATACTCCATGTCCTCTGAATAACCTACATTTGGTCAAGTCTTCCTGTACCTCCCTTGTACAATTCAGAGGAATATTTGACCACCCTATTTTGTACTTGCAAGTTTTTTAGTAGTTTAATTCTAGAAAACCATTTTTTAAAATAGGAACGGAATCCCACAACGTCTTTGTTCTCTTTTTTTATTGTATTAAACGGGTTGTCTCACTACAGGGATTGCTAGCTATGTTAAAGATCTTGCAAAAACAGGTCATTTTGCAATTTGTGTCCATTAAGAGTGTCGTAACTATTCCTGCTTTTAAAAGCACCATGCCCCATAAATTTCATAACATGACCCTTGAGCCACTTTTGACAATTGTGAAGAACAAATGTCTGTTAGAAACCACATTTTTTATAATAGGACCTGTAGTATAGCTGCATTTCACAGCAGCATGACCCAAAAAATAATAAAAATGACTTCTCAGCCACTGTTAAAAATTGTGAGGGAGAAATGCCATTTAGAAGCCATATTTCTGTTCCAAAGGACCATGATTATAGCTGTATTTCACAGCACCATGAGTCAAAAAACCCTTGGACAATGCGAAAAATTCTAAAAGATGAAGTGAGTAAAAGAAATACGTTTTTTTCATAAACCTTGTACAATTGGTTGTCTTTTACAGTCTCCTCACCCCAAAACCAGCAAAATGACCTTTTGGGAACTGAGAATAAAAAAATTGCAGTAAGAAAATCATTTAAAAAAAAAGTTTTAAGAGGACCATTTCTTTTGGAAGAGGAATGTGAAGTAGACCGGCAACTAATCGGTGACCTCGGCAATTGGAGCCACAACATCATCAAGATCCCTGCTTGATTCATCTTGATGAAAGTCAAACGATCCACATTATCTGTGAAAGTCGGATGCGTTTTTTCTGTAATGACTCCTCCAGCTGTGCTGAAGGTCCCCTCCAGATATGACGCTGGCTGCTGGGCAGGACAACAACCCCTATGGCGTGGAAACGAAGCTCGGGCCATTCATCCATTTTGGATACCCAGAAGTCGATTGGGTCCGGAACACATACAAAACAACATGTTGAGACGGGAGATAGTCATACACCAAAGATTTAAGCCGGTCTCTGTGTGTTGTATGTGTGCCCTGCATTACATTCCTTGGTGAGGTGGTAAACATAGATTGTCAGAGGTCACCCATTAGGCTTCTGCCACAATGCCTGCTGCTGCTGCCGCTATGGCTGCTTGGCACTCTACTGCTATCACGTTGCTGACGTTGTTCCACCGTGACATTTGAAGAACGTGAAGCAGACACAACAGATGTCTCCAGTTGATCAATCAGCATGGTCTCCAATTCCTGCATTTTACTCTCTATTTGGGTAAGTGGAAGGAAAGTGCTGAGTTTTGCTTCGTACCGGGGATCGAGTAGGGTAGACACCCAGTAACTTTTTTTTTCCATTTTGATGGCCTTAATGCGAGGATCAGGTTGGAGGAAATGGAGCATCCAAGCACATGTGAGAGATGGAGCCTTGATTTCCCAAACCTCTGGGTCGAGGGGCACTAGCAAACTGATCTTCCTCATCTTTCTCCTCTGCCTCAAATCCGTGCCAACCTCTTTCCAAGGCAGGGACATCACTAACGTCGGTGTTCAGGAATACCTCATCCTACTCCTCCTCCGCTTCCTCCGGCACAGCTTCTACACAGCCCTAACTTGCCTCAGATGATGCACCATGAGAGCTGAGGCGCCACCTTGCACTAGCCCTGGACCCCGAACCACTGACTAATGAAGACCGATAAAATTGTGAAACTGTAGGGCCTTCTGTATTAGACGGAGATAAAGGCTCTGTGTCCGCATCTGTGTCCGTCTCCTCCTCCGTCGCTAGTGGGACCTGATGTTTCTGAGTGTCCAACGATTGTTCCAGAACTAAGATCACCACAATGCTCATGCTGACAAGGGCATTGTCCGCACTGACCATTTTGGTGGCTTCTTCAAAACTGGCAAGGAGGGTGCAGGCTCTTTACCTGCCTCCCCTCTCGGTGGCTCAACACCCCGAGGTCCGCACCGCTGCTTGTCAGGCCATGTGTCACTTCGTACTGTGTAATGGTATTGCGCTGCTGCCACAATCGCTGGAGCATGTGGAGGGTGGAATTCCAGCGTGTTGCCACATCAACAATGAGATGGTTGACGGGGAGGCCGAGCTGATGCTGCAACGCAGCCAGGCGGGACGAAGCAGGGTGCGAATGGCGGAAGTGTGAGCTCGGATCCCGAGCCTTCCTCAGCAGATAGTTCAGACCCGGGTAGCGCTTTAGAAATTTCTGGACGACGAGGTTCATGACATGTGCCAGGCAAGGGATGTGCTCCAGCCTACCAATCTTAAGGGTGGCCAGCAGATTTCGACCGTTATCGCACACCACCTTGCCTGGCACAAGGTTCTTGTCACCCAGCCCGCGCTCGGTCTCGTTGAGAAGAGCCGTCCACAGCTCCTGACCTGTGTGTTGACGGTCTCCAAGACTGATTAATTTCAACACTGCCTGGTTTCTCTGGGCACGTGATGCCACCAGAGGACCTTGGGGGAAAGAACCCTGCACCATCCCTGCGGTTTTGAAGAGCGTGCGCCGAGCCTGAGAGCCACCGTCACCACCAGAGACATCAACCCAGCTCACCCAGTGAGCTGTCACAGAGATATAGCGGCATTGGCCGTACTTACTAGTCCATAAAATACATCAACAGTTAATAGAAAATTTCTGTATCCAAATATAAGTACAAGGTGGCTATTTGAAAAAAACTGGAGCACACCAAAGTGCAATAACAGCTATTTAAAAGTTATACGGATAAGAAAATGTGGTTTTTGCACCAATGAAATACAAACCAACAGTTACTACAAAATTTATGTATCCAAATTTAAAATCAAGGTGGCTATTTGAAAAAAACTGGGGCGCACCAAAGTGCAATACAGCTATTTAAAAGTTATACAGATAACAAAAGTTGATTTTTGCACCAATGAAATACACCAACAGTTACTAGAAAATTTCTATATCCAAATTTAAGTACAAGGTGGTTATTTGAAAAAAACTGGAGCGCTTGGTCCTACTATTGTCCCGTTTCATTCTCTCCCCGAGGAAGTTTTGAGTAACCCTGCCTCGATTTACCAATATACCCAGTTCCGACACTTTTTTTCTTCCTTAAAGTATGCAGTTGACTTTAAGAGGCCTCTTTCTGCATTTGAGCGATTGTGTCTGTTGGTGTTGGACTCTCCTCCGAGACACTCAATCTCTATTATTTATAAGGAATTGTCTGCTACGCATTCGACAACACTCCCATCCTACTGTACGGCTTGGGAGACGGAGCTGGGTAAATCTTTTTCACAGTATCAGTGGCATCGTTGTTTTACGCTCGCTCATAAAGCAGTCATAGCTACCAGAGCACAGGAGACCAGCTTTAAAGTTATCTCTTGGTGGTACAGGGTTCCCTCCCTAATGCACCGATGGTTCCCATCTGTACCGGCCCTGTGCGGGCGTTGTGGGACGGGGGTGCGGACCATGTTACATGTCTGGTGGGACTGTCAGGCTTTGCAGGGCTTCTGGACGGCAGTATACGACACTAGTGCAAGACTGACGGGTTTGAGGATCCCGAACACACCCGAGGCTGCTCTCCTCTTTATGTTCGACATGTCGATTCCGACATATAAGAGATCACTGCTGCGCCATCTCCTTCAGGCGGCCAAAACAGTTATTCCCAGGCACTGGAGGTCTCCTGATCCGCCCACGATTGCGGAATGGACAACAGAGGTCATTCACACGTACCATATGGAGGAACTTCTGGTTTCCTCTGATACACAGATGCGGCACTTGCTCAGAACATGGACACCTTGGCTCTCCTATCAACTCTCCCCGGCATTTTACGCCTCTTTCTGCTAAATTGGCACTGTATTCTGCCAATACCTCGAGCATCTTTACGCAGTTGTGCTGCTGCCGTGCCGGTTTGGGGTCTCTTTGGGAGAATCCACACCCCCATACCGCTCCTCCTCCCTTCCCCCCTTTTTTCTTTCTTTTTTTCTCTTTCTTCCTATCACCCCTCTTTTATTTTATGAATAACTTTTTGTATTTTTGTTAATTTGAAAGAAATGCTCTCTTCTGGGGCCTTGCCCCTGATGTTGTTTTCATAGGCTTGATTTGTTAACTATTTTTCATATTGCATTCTTGTTTACGTTATTGTTTTCAGGTTTTTAGTCACATTGTACATTTTTGAACCTGTCTCTTACCATTCATGACTTTTCATTTTTTATACTTGTTTTACTTTTCTTTTTCCTTGTTTAATTGGGACTTTGCAAGTCTCTTTATTACTTGTATGCCTATACTTTACCCGATTTATGTCAATAAAGCGTTTTGAATCAGTAAAAAAAAACTGGGGCGCACCAAAGTGCACCAAAGTACAATACAGCTATTTAAAAGTTATACGGAAAACAAAAGGTGGTTTTTGCACCAATAAAATATAAAAACATTTACTAGAAAATTTCTGTATCCAAATTTAAGTACGAGGTGACTATTTGAACAAAACTGGGGTGCACCAAAGTGCAATACAGCTATTTTAAAGTTATACGGTTAAGAAAAGGTGGTTTTTGCACCAATGAAATACACCAACAGTTACTAGAAAGTTGTAACTGTTCATCACCATAAACCAAATCTGAAATATACAAAAGGCTTTAACCCAATGTGCTACGTATAAAACTACTAAATAATAGCCATACAGTTGTCAAATAACACTGCTGCCCAAAACCAGAATCCCAAAGTTATTAGTACCAATGTTCTACTAAGACCACATATCACCAGCACATAGTGACCAAATAATACCATCACCCCATGACCACATATCCCCACCACATAGTGACTGGATAATACACCATTTCACAATGAGTTCGTGAACCCGTGCTTCTTGGAATGTATCTTTTCTTTATTGTAAACAATAGCTTTCTTAAAACGATTCAGTTAAAAGCATTGCGTATAATACAGTCATGGCAGACTAGTAGCGTATGTTGCATAGACAAATAGGTAAATACCTTACATAGCGCTTTGAAGCGATCATTAGACGAGGAGCAGCATGGACAACCGGCCGGGTGAACATTTCAAGGGATCAACGCCCTCTTTCTCAAGCATGCATGTTCCAGGTTTGCCTTCCCTTTATATACATTTTAACCCTTTCTGGTTAACCCTTTAGTTAGACAAAAAGAAATTATTTTAAAAACACTTTGAAACTCAATTCTTCATTGAGTCCATTCGGGCTCTTGGAATCCAGTATGTTTCCCTTTTTAATAATTGTGTCTTAATCTGATCTACATTATTTCCTTTAACGCTATCGAGAATGCACCATTTCAAATCTGATACATTATGTCTTTGTTCAAAAAAATGTTTTGCTACGGAGGTTTCTCCGAAGCTTTTACCTATACCGGCATCAACCTCCTTTGTCTGTTCTTTTTTTGTTGTTTGTAATTCCTAATTGCACTTCTATGTTCATTAAGGCGAATTTTGATTTTCCTGCTGGTTTGACCAATATAGATCTGTCCACATGGACATTTTAGCATGTATATCACTGCTTTTGATTCACATGTGTAATATCTTTTCATAGGGATTTTGTATCCCTTCATCGGGTGACAAATCTCAGATCCCTTTATTATAGAAGTGCAATTCAGGCAATTCAGACACGGAAATGTGCCCTTTTTTTGTGTTTGCAAAAAATGTTGTGTCTCAATCCTATTTGTTCTCAAATCTGAAGAGACTAATGTGTCACCTAGGGAACGACCTTTCTTATAAACAAATCTCGGTGTTTGTGAGAACAAGAAGCCGAATTGTTCATCACTCTGTAAGATATTCCAGTTATTACATATACTTTTCTTTATCAACCTTGCATGGTGGTCATATTTGGACAAATACATTAATCTATTCTCTTTTCTTTTTTCTACCATAGATCTATCCCTTAACAACTCATCCCTTGGTGTTTTCATGATTTCCTCACCTAATATTTCCAGTTCTTTTTTATTATAACCTCTTGCACTAAATTTCTCTATCAGCTTCTGAGTAGCCTCTATGTATAACTCATCGGAGGAGCAAATCCGTCTAGCACGGATAAATTGTCCTTTTGGTATACCCCTGAATACCTGGGGGAATGAAAACTGGCTTTATGTAAGACATTATTTCGCTCAACTTTTTTGCTGAAAAGACTAGTAACAAAACCATCTGTACATTTATTAATCTCAACATCAAGATATTGTATTTTACTGCTATGTTTTTCCATTGTGAATTGGATAAGAGGAACATGTGTATTTAAAAATATAAGAAATTCTTCAAGATGTTCTGCACTACCTCCCCAAAATAATATAACATCGTCCACATATCTTTTCCAACTCACAATGGATGACGCAAAATCAGAGGAAAACACATAACGACTTTCAAATCCAACCATAGAAATCCCTTGTTGTTGCAAATAAATCTGTTCACCGAAACGGAAAAAAAATTTTGTTAGTATAATATCTAACAATGACATCAAAAAACCTATAAACACATTATCTAAAGATGGATCTTCGCTTAATGCTTCACATGCTGCTTGCAATCCCTGATCAGTGGGGATATTAGTATAGAGGGACTTAATGTCCAGGGTTGCCATAATGGTGACTTGTGAATGGTCTATAGTTTCCAGGGATCTAAGGAATTGCCCTGTGTCTTTTAAGCAATGTAAGTGACGATCGACCTGTTTTTGTAGAAAGGCATCCACATATATTGCTAGGGGTTCCATAACAGAATTCACCCCGGAGACAATTGGTCTCCCGGGCGGAGTCTGTAAGGACTTATGGACCTTTGGGACCAAATAAAAGATTGGAATTCTTGGAGTGTCCCTAATCAATGATTTTTTAATTTGTTCTGTAATAAGATTAAGTTGGAATGCCTCCTCTAATGTTCCTTGGATAATTTGTTGTATCTCTTTTATGGGGTCTTTATCTAACGGGAGTTAGATGTTTCTATACGTTAATTGAGAATCAGCTTCCTCGATATATTGGGTACGGTTCATAAGGACCGTAGCCCCCCCTTTATCAGCCTTCCTTACAATGACCGCACTATCCTGTTTAAGTTCTCTTAGTGCATTGTTTTCTTTTATGGTTAAGTTGTCCCTTTCTCTTTTCTGTCTATTTTCTCCCTTGGACCACATATCCAATACCTCTTTTTTCACTGTTTGTTCAAAGACTTCTAAGGTCTTACATCTAATTTCCGGATCAAAATTACTTTCACTCCTTAGCTTTCTAGGAACTACTGTATTCATAGCCATTCCTGTTTTTTGCTGTTGAAAAAAAATTTTTAATCGTAAATTTCTACAAAACTTCTAAAAGTCCACCTGAAAATCAAAAGAATTAAGCGAAAATGTGGGTACAAAATTAAGTCCTTTGTTGATAATGGAACTTTGTGCTGTGGATAGATGTTTATCTGAGATATTAATTAGTAAGTCCTCTATATTTTCTTTCTTGGTTGGCCCACTTGTCCTTTTCTTTTGCCACCGTCGTCTTTCCCACCACTGGCTCCACGTTCGCTGTCTTCCTGAGATGTTGATTTTTCTAAAAAATCCTTATTTTTTTATTTTTCTTGTTTGTTAGATCTAAGTTGTCTTGTAGCGCTCCAGTCAGACTCCTCCGATGTAGATGCGTTATCCAAGTTGTTCTTATTTTGTTTGGAAAATCTATTTGCCCTACGATTTCTAGTGCGGTCTTCCGCCCATGTGTATACACGTCCATGTAAATAGTCTTTCATATCACGTTCAAATTTTTTGAGCTTAATCTGTAGTTGTTTTGTTTCAAATTTCTCCAAAGATATAGTGATTTCTTGTTGCGATGTTTTGAGCTGCTCTGAAGGCACTTGTTTCATAAATTCTCCTTCAAGGTTACTAATTTCTTGTCTGATGTTCACCAATGCTTCTTGGATATGTTGGACAGTCAGATATATCAAATTCATGGAGTATCTATTGCTTAGTGCGAACCAACGTTCTTTATATTTCAAATCATCCGGTAATAATATTGGTTGAAGCGGTGATCTTAGTCCCCTTGGAATACGATTTGTTTTGATGTATTCTGTCAGCGTTGTGGCATGTAGTGTTAAACTCGTTTCCTTTCTTTTCATGGTTTCAAGGCGTTTAGGATAGTCGACACCTTTTCCTTTTACCACCTGATTCCAATCAAGTCCTGACTCTTGAACTTGTTTAAAAATCTCTGATCTTTCCGTATCAGAGAAGGAAAACATCTCAGCCCGGTTGTCCGTCATTTTTGCTAACTCCTCAAACGACATGTTTAAATGCTTTAGTCGAAATAACTTATAGCGGTATAGGGAACAACAGTCACTTAATATTCAATTTGTGTCCGCATATATATATACTTAACAACAAAACGCTCATAGGTCCCACATTGGAATCTTCCCTTTGAATCCCATGAATTTTGACATTTCACATTGAGTTTGTGGACCCGTGCTTCTTGGAATGTATCTTTTCTTTATTGTAAACAATAGCTTTCTTAAAACGATTCAGTTAAAAGCATTGCTTATAATACAGTCATGGCAGACTAGTAGCGTATGTTGCATAGACAGATAGTTAAATACCTTACATAGCGCTTTGAGCGATCATTAGACGAGGAGCAGCATGGACAACCGGCCGGGTGAATGCCGCAAGATGCAACGTTTCAAGGGATCAACGCCCTCTTTCTCACGCATGCGTGTTCCAGGTTTGCCTTCCCTTTATATACATTTTAACCCTTTCTGGTTAACCCTTTAGTTAGACAAAAAGAAATTATTTTAAAAACACTTTGAAACTCAATTCTTCATTGAGTCCATTCGGGCTATTGGACTCTAAAGACACTATCCAGTATGTTTCCCTTTTTAATAATTGTGTCTTAATCTGATCTACATTATTTCCTTTAACGCTATCGAGAATGCACCGTGCTTGAGAAAGAGGGCGTTGATCCCTTGAAACGGTGCATCTTGCGGCGTTCACCCGGCCGGTGGTCCATGCTGCTCCTCGTCTAATGATCGCTTCAAAGCGCTATGTAAGGTATTTACCTATCTGTCTATGCAACATACGCTACTAGTCTGCCATGACTGTATTATACGCAATGCTTTTAACTGAATGGTTTTAAGAAAGCTATTGTTTACAATAAAGAAAAGATACATTCCAAGAAGCACGGGTCCACAAACTCAATGTGAAATGTCAAAATTCATGGGATTCAAAGGGAAGATTCCAATGTGGGACCTATGAGCGTTTTGTTGTTAAATATATATATGCGGACACAAATTGAATATTAAGTGGATAATACACCATACCATTACTGAATATAAGCCATAATACTGCAACCAATATTACTGGGATACGGTTGAGGATACCAGCTATACACAGGCTCTGCAGCCATATAAGTGGTTAGCGTGAAGTTGCATCCAGAGACTTACAGGAAACATCTCTGTAGAGTTGTTCTCTTCTCTTTCTCTTCTTCATCCAGCCCACACCGCCATGATGACTTCTCTTGGCCATGACTCTTCACTGTAGAATTTACAAAACAAACATCTTGGACTCCTCACTTGATCAACACTTCTCTACCAATTCCTATCTCTGTACAAATTCCCCACCTACAGTGCCCCAAATGGTAATAATTACCCTCTTGTTCCCTAAACAGTAAAAGTGCCCCCAACCGGCTATGGGGCTCCCAAAGCAAATGTATGAACAAAAAATGCAGGAAGGAAAAAGAGTACCTTAGCCTAACATACAGCAGCCCAGAGGATGATGGAGGTACACCGCTAACGCGTTTTGGGCTATAGTGTAGCGCCCTTAGTCATAGTGATACTATACAGCAATGAAAAGCTGTTTTTTATGTGATCCGATGCCAGAAATTAATTATAATGCCGCCAATAGCATAACAGAGAAAACACTTACCAACCATTGGCATGCGCGTCGTTCATCCAACTGTGTAAGTCCCGGAACCGGAAACTGTGACATGCCGAGCATGCACAGGCCCTTCTCCTGTAACAACTATGGGCAGAAGAACGGCGCATGCGCACCAACGTGATAGCGACCGGCAATACAGAGTAACATATAGGTAAAGAGAACGGCTGCACATAGTAGCAGTTAAGAACAAAATAGCAAGATGTTAATGGAGAGCCTGGAAATGTATATGTAATATAATATAATGTATATGTAATATAATATAGTGTAGATTATATGAGGGTATAAAGGGCCATGTTACTAAGGGATTTTAATAATAATAAAGGGATTCCCTTTTTATATTAAGGCCATTTTGAACTGAGGTGTCAAGTGTGATTATCCAAAATGCCTCTCTATTTCTTAGTTTGCGCACTGTGTCTCCCCCTCTAATGGATCTTGAAATTTTTTCTATGGCTGTGATGGTTAATGTACTACAGTCAGCATTATGTTGTTGTATGAAATGCTTTGAAAGACCTGATTTGTTCCTGTCTGAATGAGACGAGACAAGTAGTAGCCCCCTGTAGCAAGGTAGTAGCCCCCTGTTGCCAGGTAGTAGTCGTCTGTAGCCAAGTAGTAACCCCTTGTATCGAGGTAGTAGTCCCGTGTAGCCAGGTAGTAGTCCCCTGTACCCAAGAAGAAGCCCCCTGTAGTCAGGTAGTAGTCCCCTGTAGCCATTTAGTAGCCCCCTGTAGCCAGGCAGTAGTCCTCTGTAGCCAAGTAGTAGCCCCTTGTAGCAAGGTAGTAGTCCCCTGTAGCCAGGTAGCAGTCCCCTGTAGCCAAGTAGAAGCCCCCTGTAGCCAAGTAGAAGCCCCCTGTAGCCAGGTAGTAGTCTCCTGTAGCCAAGTAGAAGCCCCTTGTAGCCAGGTAGTAGCTCCCTGTAGCCAGGTAATAGCCCTCTGTATCCAGTAAGATGCCCCATATAGCCAGGTAACAGCCCCTGTAGCCAGGTAGTAGTCCCCTGTAGCCAGGTAGTAGCCCCTGTAGCTAGTAAGTTGCCCCCTGTAGGCAGGGAGTAGCCCCCTATAGCCAGTAAGTTGCTCCATGTAGCCAGGTAGTAGCTCTCTACAGCTAATGATGATAAAATAAAAAAAGGTGCTCACCTCTCCATGTTCCCTGTAGTGTACCAGGTCCAGAAGCTGATGTTCAGTGTAAGCGGCGTAACATCATCACGCGGCTTACACCCAGCACACAGCTCCCGGAGGTCTTCAGCGACGGGGGCCAAGACTCAGTGTCGCAGGTGGGTGAGGAAAGGCTTTGTCACGCCGCCTGTGACGCCGACGTGTATGTCCACCATTCATACAAGGGAGAAGACAGGAGGGGAATAATCCGTCCTGCCTCCTGCCTGTAGGAGCAGCTGCACAGCTAGTATGCAGCTGCTGATGGACTCTGCACGGCCATTGTAAAAAAGCCGTACAGAGTCAGAGAGATCGGCCTTGCCCGCATCTAGGAACGGCCCTGCAAATGTCCAATAGACAACATACAGGAGCGGATGTCCAGCAGACAGAATGCAGCCAACAGGTAGAAACTAAACAGGAGTCCAGGCGGCCAGAGACACGGTGCAGGCTAACTCAGACCCTGAGTGTAACAAATGTCAGGGCTAAATAGTTCTCCCAGGGTGGGTGATGGACAGCAGCTGTTATTGCTGAAGTAAAGTGCTGAACTGTTGCCCTGCTGGAAGACACAGGAAACACTTGAACAGCTATAGCACCACTGCCAGGGTCAAAGGATATGTGGCGGATAAGAAAAATACATGATGTCTGGCAGATCCTGATAGTATCCCACTTTTATAAGTGGCCTCTGAATCCTCAACATGAACAGTGGGTTCCGGACCAGGAGAAGTGACATCAAGTGTGTCACCAGGAACAGTGGTTTCTAGATAAGTAGATGTGTCGCCAGAGCATCGGAATCCAGACCAGCAGGCGTGATGCCAGGAGCAACGGATTCCAGACCAGGAGGCTTGATGCCAGGAGCAGTAGATTCCGGACCAAGAGGGGTGACGCCAGGAGTGTCACCAGGAGCAGCGGATTCTGGATCAGAAGAAACATTTTTTGGTGCAGCCATCTTGAAGGCCCTAAGACATTCAGTCTGGTTAAACAGATCAGCAGCCAAAATCTAGACAGGCCTTACGTAACATGGATTTATGGTAAGGGCCTAAGTTTACTGTAAAGTTCTTTCAAAAGACTTTGCAACAGGGTAGAAACTCACAGGAAAATGCAAACAGTCCCTGAAAAATGTATATAAGGGAGTGGATGCAAGGGGCTGTGAGGGGCAAAAATTTCAAAACAGGTAAGCAGAATTGCACCAGGAGGAACACCAAAGGAACTGCAGGCAGGACCATGGAGCAGGAATACAGGAATGGATGTTCAGCAGACAGGATACAGGAATGGAAGGTTGGTAGACTGAAAACAGGAACGGATGGCCAGCAGACTGAATATAGGAACGGATGGCCAGCAGACAGGATACAGCCAGCAGGCAGAAACAAAACAGGAGTCCAGACGGCCCTGAGACACTATGTAGGAAGTCCAGCATGCACAACACACACTCAGGCCCTGAGTGTAACAAATGGCTGGTCTTAATAGTTCCCCCAGGAAGGGTGATACAGCTGTGATTATTGAAGTCAGGGGCTAAACAGTTGTCCTGATGGAAGGCACAGAAAACACTTGAATAGCTATAGCACCGCAGCTGCCAGGGTCAATGGGCATGTCATGGGTAAGAAAGAGGCTTGATGCCTGGTGGATTATGACAGTAGCTCCCCTTTCATGAGGAGCCTCCGGACCCTCAACATGAATAGCGGATTCCGGTCCAGGAGACATGACCTAAGGCATGTCACCAGGAACAGTGTGTTCTAGATCAGTTAATATGTCGCCAGGAGCAGCGGATTCCGGACCAGTAGGTGAGTCACCAGGAGTGGTGGATTTTGAAACAGGAGACATGACACCAGTAGTGTCACCAGAATGCGGCACATACTTACCAAGAGGTGTGACACCGGGAGTGTCCCAGGAGCGGCAAATTCTGGACCAGGAGGTGTGTCTCCAGGAGCAGCAAATTCTGGAAAAGGAGGAATGATACCAGGAGTGTCACCAGGAACAGCATATTCCAGACCAAGAGGCGTGATGCAAGGAGCAGCGTATTCCGGAGCAGGAGGCGTGATGCCAGGAGTGTCAACAGAAGCAGTAGATTCTGGACCAGAAAGCATGATGCCAAGAGCAACGGATTCCAGACCAGCAGGCATGTCACCAGGAGCCATGGATTCTGAGTCAGAAGGCGTGTTGCCAGGAATGTCACCAGGAGCAACAGATTTTTGATCAAGAGAAAAATTTTTGGTGCAGTCATCTTGAAGGACTCAGCTGCGCCCTAAGGCATTCAGCCAGGGGAAACAGATTTGCAGCCAAAACACTGACAGGCTTTACATCCCATGGTAAGAGCCTGAGTTTATTTAACATTTCTTCAAAGGAATTTATAGCAACAGGGTAGAAACAGACAGGAAACTGCAAACAGTTGAAACATAAACTGGGCTGGATCCTTGGGACCATGAAGGATGTGAGGTGCAAAAACAAAGTTCCAAAACCAAGTAGGTGAGCAGCAGACAGGAACAGTTGTCCAGCAGACAGGGACGGATGTCCAGCAGACAGGATTCAGAAACAGGCAGGATACAGGAATAGGCAGAAACAAAATAGGAGTCCATATGACCAGATACACTGTGCATGAACCAGAGTGCACAACACAAACTTAGGCCCTGAGTGCAACAACTGTCAGGACTAATTAGTCCCCCCAGAGAGAGTGTTGGAAAGCAGCTGTGATTGCTGAAATCAATTGTTTCACTGTTGCCCTCCTGGAAGGCACAAAAAACCCTTGACAGCACTGCAGCTGCCAGGGTCAAAGCGCATGTTGTGATTATGAAAGTGGCATGATTAGAGATGAGCGAATTTCTCAAAAATTCGGTTCGGCCACGTCGCCGAATTTCCCGACAAAATATATTCGGTCCGAATTACTTCGGGACGAATCACGTTAAAAAACAGCTATTTCCAGGCTGCACAGAGCCTGCAGGGTTCTGTAGAATGTTGTGCCATGCTTAAATATGCAAAGGGAGCTTGGTTTGGTCTTCATACAATGGTGTTTTTTAGTATGACACGCACATGACTGCCGCCGCTCTTAGAATCGCTTCACTATAAAATTCCCTGGGCACTTATGAGGGCAAAACTGACCAAAAAACTAATGTTGCTCAGGTGGCAACATTAGTGAGAGAGTGTGGAGGTGACGGCGGCAGCCACAGCAGCATGAGGTCAGAGAGTGGCAAAAAGACATTCTGGAGGTGGCAAAAACAAGAGTAGGCCATAGAGTGGCACAATGACACAGTGTGGAGGTTATGGCAGCAGCCACAGCAGCAGCATGAGGTCAGACAGTGGCAAAATGACATTCTGGAGGTGGCAAAAATAGTAGAAGGCTACAGAGTGGCACAATGACACAGTGTGGAGGTCACAGCAGCAGAAGCATGAGGTCAGGCAGTGGCACAATGAGACAGTGTGGAGGGCACGTCAGCAGGAGCATGAATTCAGGCAGTGGCACAATGACATTCTGGAGGTGGCAAAACAGTAGTAGGCCCCGGTTGGGGACAATGGGCAGAGAAATGGAGGTTGGGCGGGGAGTAAACCCGCATGCGTCGAAGTGGCACAATGCAATTTTGGAGGGGTTTAAAAACAGTAGTAGGCCCCAAAATTGGAAAAAATGACAGAGAGTGGAAATTTACATCAGGGGAGCATGAGGGCAGAGGTTTGGGACAATGAAATCAGTACGGGGTTATGGGAGCAGCATTGGGGGTCAGGCAGTGGCCCCCCGACATTTTGGAGGGGGCAAAAAAAAGGAGTGGCCACAGGTGGCACAAGGAAAAGTGTGGGGGGTGACGGCAAAACCGCAAAAGAAGTCTGACCGTAGCACAAGACACCGTGTGGAGGCCGGCAGCAGGGATTTGGGGCAGGCGGTGGAACAAAGCATTCTGGGGGGTGGCAAAAAAAGGAGGGGGCCACAGAGTTGGGACAATTTAAAAAGATTGGAGGGACGGGCCCCGCAGCGCATGGGTCCCGAAAGGGGGACAAATGACATTTTTGGATGGTGGCAAAAAAATTTGTAGGCCCCAAAGTGGCACAATGACAGAGAGTGGGAAAATCACAGCAGCAGAGCTTTAGGTTTAGGAGTGGGCCAAAGACACAGTGTGGGGGCCACGGCGCAGCCCCCCCTGGATCAGGCAGTGGCACAAAGACATTCTGGGAGGTGGGAAAAAAAAGTAGTAGGGTACAGAGTGACACAATGGGGCACAGTGGGGGAGGTGACGGCAGCAGAAGACGAAGTCAGGGCGTGGGGCCCCAATGGGCACAGTGTTTGGGGGGCCCGGCAGCGCAGCTGGGTCAGGCAGTGCCACAAGACTTTTTGGGGGTGGCCAAAAAAAGTATTTAAACCACAGAGGGGGGCACAAAAAAAAGAGAGTGGAGGTATTTGGTTCCAAGGGTTGGGTCAGCAGTGGCCCCAATGCATTTTGGAGGTGGGGAAAACGTAGGGAGGCCACAAAGTGGGGACAAGGGCAGAGGGGTGGGGGTCACAGCAAGGGAGCAGCATGAGGTCGAGAGTGGCACAATTTACACCGGTGGAGGGCACGGTGCGCAGATGAGGGGCAGGCAGTGGCACAATGACATTCTGGGGGTTTTCAAAAAAGGAGTTGGCCCAGAGTGGCCACAATGGGGCAGTGGGGGAGGGGCACGGCAGCGCAGCATGAGGTCAGACAGTGGCACAATTTACATTTTGGGAGGTGGGGTAAAAAAAGTAGTAAGGCCACAAAAATGGCACAAAGACAGAGAGTGGAGTTTTAAAGCAGCCGCAGCTGAGGGCAGAGAGTGGCAAATTTACACCGTGTGGGGGGGGGCCGGCAGCAGCAGCATGAGGTCAGGCCCGGGGACATAATTGGGCATTTTTGGAGGTGGGAAAAAAAAGGAGTAGACCCCCAGAGTGGCACAAAGACGAGAGTGGAGGGACGGCAGCAGCGCATGAGGTTTAGAAAGTGGCACAATGACATTTTTGGAGGTGGCAAAACGTTGTAGGGCCCCAAAAAAGGGGACAATGGCAAAAGATTTGGAAATTACAGCAGCAGCAGGGATTTAGGTCAGAGAGTGGCACAATTAAAACAGTGTGGGGGCACGGCAGCAGCAGCATGGGTCGGAGTGGCCAAAAATGGGAAATTTTTGGAGGTGGCAAAAACCCGTTGTGGGTACAGGGGTGGCAAAATGCACAGTGTTGGAAAGGGGACGGCAGGGAGCAGCACAAAATCAGCGTGGACAATTTACCAGTGTGGAGGGCACGGGCAGCAGAAAGGGGGTCGGCAGTGGCACAATGGGCATTCTGGAGGTGGGAAAACAGTTTGGGAAGCCAACAGAGTGGCACAATGACAGTGGGGTGGAGGGGGATGGCAGCAGGGAGCATGGGTCGACAGTGGGACCAAAAGACATTCTGGAGGTGGCAAAAAAAGTAGTAGGCCACAAAGGGCACAATGACCGAGGTGGAGGTCACGCAGCGCAGCATGAGGTAGAGGTGGCCAATGGGAAAAGTGTTTAGGGGCACGGTTTGCAGCAGATGAGGTCAGGCAGTTTACAATGGGGAAATTTTGGAGGTGGCAAAAAAAAGGAGTAGGCCCCAGAGTGGGACAATGACAGTGTGGAGGTCACGGGGAGCAGCGCATGGGGTCAGACAGTGGCACAAGCCCTTCTGGGGGTGGCAAAAACAGTAAATAGGCCACAAAGTGGCACAATGGGCAGAGGGGGTGGGGGTTCACAAACGCAGCGCATGAGCAGGATTTGGGAAAATGACACAGTGTGGAGGGCACGGGAGCAGCAGAAAGAGGTTTAGGCAGTGGCTAATTTTAAATTTGGTTGGCAAAAAAAAGGGGGGTAGGCCACAGGGGTTCACAATTTCAGGAGTGGAGGGGGACGGGAGGGAGCCCCATGGGGGTAGAAAATGGGACAATGACATTCTGGAGGTGGCCAAAACCCGTAGTAAGGGCCCCAAAAATGGGCCCCAAAGACAGAGGGGTGGAAGTCACAGGGGCAGCAAACATTGAAAGGTTAAGGGAAAAAGTGGCAAAAATTTACACAGTGGGGGGCACGGCGCGCAGCATTTAGGGGCGGGGAGTTTGGGACAATGGCATTTTGGGGTGGGCAAAAAAGAGTAGGGTACAGGTGGCACAATGACACCCGTGTGGGGTGCGGCAGCAAACAGCACGAATTTAGACCCGTGGCACAAAGCACGTGTGGAGGGCACGGCGCCAAAAAAAAAAACATGAGGTCAGGCAGTGGCACAATGACCTTTTTGGAGGTTTGGGAAAAAAAGGGTAAGCCCCAGAGTGGCACAATAAAGGGGTGGGGTGATGCAGCAGGGGCATTTAGGTCAGGGCAGTGGCACAATGACATTTGGAGGTGGCAAAAAAAGTAGTTGGCCACAAAAATGGCACAATGACAAAAGTTTGGGGGTCACAGAGCAGCAGGGATGAGGTCAGAGGTGGCACAATGCCCGTGTGGAGGTCACGGTAGCGCCGCATGGGTTTAAAACAGTGGGGACTTTAATGGTGGGAAAAAAGGGGGCCAAAAATGGACAAAAATTTCCGGGGGTGGGCAAAAAAACAGGGGGAAAAAGTTTTGGGCCCCAAGTGGCACAATGACAGGGTTTGGGGGCAAAGCAGCAGGGAGCCTGAGGTCAGAAAGTGGCACAATGACATTTGGAGGTGGCAAAAAGTGTAGGGGCCCCAAAGGGACAATGACCCGAGAGTGGAAATTTACAGGCCCGCAAACAGCATGAGGTCAGGGGAGTGGCCAAAAAAGGAAAACAGTGTGGAGGGCACCAGCCCCCCCGGGATGAGGGCAGGCCCGGGGGAAAATGACATTTTTGGAAAAAAAGGGGGTGGGGGGCCCAAAAACTTTTGGGGGGGGGAGGAGCACAGCAGGAAACAACAATGGGTAAATGAAAGGTAGGGGACGCCCCCGCAGCAGCATGGGTCAGGCGTGGAAAATGAAAAATTTTGGGGGTGCAAAAAGGAGTTTTGGCCCCAGAAATGGCACAAATGGGGGAAAAGTTGGTGTGGACCTAAGGGAGCAGAGCATGAGGGCAAAGTGGCACAATGAAATTTGGAGGGTGGGTGGCCCCAATACCAAGTTAAGGTAAAAAGGGGGAGGGCATAGGGAGAAATATGTCACAGTGTTTTGGGCTTTTCAGGCGGGTAGGCATCAAAATATTTTGGGGGGGGCAAAAAAGGAGTTTGGAACCCGGTAACTACAGTTTAGGTAGGCGCAGGCGATGAGGGCGAAGGGGGAAAGCATTTGGGGTGGAAAATTTAGGGCCAAATTGGGCCCCTTTTAAGGGGAAGGGTTTAGCGCCAACATTTTTTAACAAAAAACGGGTTTCCCTTTGGGGGAAGTTGGGGGAAAAAAATTTTAAAAAATTACTTCCAAACCCCTCTCCATTTATTATATTTCTCTTTCTTTTTATTCCTTAAACTTTTTTTCCCAATTTTTTTTTTTTTTTTCCAAATTTTTTTTTTTTAACCCCTTTTTTTTTTTTTCCTTTTTTTTTCCTTTTTTTTTTTTTTTTTTTTTTTTTGTTTTTTTGGGGGGGGTTTTTTTGGGGTGCTTTTGTTTCTTTTTTTTCCCGGGGGCCCAAAAAAGGATCCCCAAAAAGGCCGCGAGAGGTAGATCCGCCAGCCCAAGGGCCCGGGGGCCCCCGACAATTTTTGGGGGACGGCCAGGACATGAAGGGAGTGGAAAAGAATTCATTTTCCCATAAAAACCCTGGCACTAACAATTAAGGGGGGGCCCCTCGAATGGCCCCAACCCAAACGGGAGGGGCAAAAAGTTTGTGGGCCCCGGGTGGCACAAATTAAAAGGGAGGGATCCGCCGCCTGGGTCAAAACAAAAAATTGTTAATGGCCTGTCTCTGTTCATACAGTCGGTCTAACATGTGCAGGCTGGAATTCCAATGGGTGGAAACATCGCATATCAGAGTGTGTTGAGGGAGGCAGTTCTGCCGCTGCAATTCGAGGAGGGTTTTACTGGCTTTGTAGGAATGGAGGAAGTGCATGCACAGTTTCCTGGCCATTTTCAGAATCTTCTGAAGATCGGTGGAAGACTTCAGGAAGCTTTTCACAACCAGATTGAACACATGCGCCATGCAGGGCTCATGGACCATCCCTCCTCGGTGCAGCGCGGACACCATGTTCCTCCCATTGTCCGTCACCATGGTTCTGATTTGCAGTTGGCGCGGAGAAAGCCACACATCGATTTCTTGCTGCATGAGGCAGAGTAGTTCCTCCCCTGTGTGCCCTACACATGTAGTATGATGGAGTAGTACTTGTGGTGGCTGAGATGGTGGTGTTGGTGGAGGAGGAGGAGGTGGACATTGGCACAGGAGCCGCAGTTTGACAACGTGGAGGAGAAAGCGCCGTCTCCTGTCCAAGTTGTTGATGTGCCTGGGCAGGAAAGAACCTATTCCCAATAATTAAATCAACATCAGGTAATTACTCCATCGCACATACAATAAGGAACCTAGACACAAATGGAGTGTGTATGATAATTGTGTGTAATATAAAATATATATCTTTTACTTCACAATTTAAAATAATATGCGGCTGAGCATTACAATAATTAAGTACATAAATCCAAACACATGAGTGCCATTAAGGAACAGCACACTAGAAAAGACTCACTCTGACGAGTCACTGGGGGTCTCTGCACCAGTATGAATTGTAGAGCACTCGCCCCGACAAGGGCGACCCCACACTGGCGCAGAGACATACCCTATGGACTCAAACCTTACCCTTACGTGGTCATCATACAGTGTCCCGACATGTTTCGACCACCACAGTCTCTTCAGGGAAACCCAAAAGAGTGATGTATATGATCAGAAGAGGAGTCTATAAATCACTACTGATACGGGTTTACAGAGCGTATGGCTCCTAAGACTCACGGAGGGGCTATGGCTTGGAACTCTCCATCTCGGCTCGGCACAAGCCATTAGTTCTCTGAAACGTGCAGAGTCCACCATTTGGAAAGGGAGGGACTGCATTAACAAAAACTTGGACAGGAGCACGTCAGCTTTTGCAACTTAGGATGATTGGACGCATATTGTTGTCTCTTTGCAATCGCCTCCCCGAACGACTGCTGGCGCCATGAGTAGCGAGGAGCGGAGCATCTGGACCGGGAGATAATGTCAAAGAGAAACAGCTTCCTTCTGTAGAGGTGGTGGAGCCTTGACTGGCTGCAATGGCTGCGTGCCACTGGGCGCTGCTGCTGCTGTTGCTGTGGCGGGGAGGATGGACCACCACATCTGAGCCACGTTTCCCCCAGCCACCGGATGGTGATGCTGCATTTTGTTGACGCAGGGCCGTGGTGCCAATGTTAGCTCCCTGGCCACGCTTCACTTTCTGCCTACAGATTCTACATATACCCATATTCGGCTCCTCCGGTGTCTTAGCAAAGAACTGCCACACCGCCGAGTACCTGATTTTACCGCCAACGCTCCGCAATGAGTGACTACTGCCGCCGCTGCCTCACTGAGCCCCTGTGCCGCTACTTTCTTGGACATGCGAAGCGGGTTTTTTACCCCGTGGATGCTTGGCTCTCAACCTTACACTGCTGCTATCCTGCTGACTCACGGCCACACAACCCACTTGCTGGCTGCGCCGCTGCCTGAGGTACAAGCTGACGCTCTCTTCTCCTGACGATTATAAAGCCCTTGCCTCACTCGGCTCCCAAGTGCGGTCGGCTACATCATCATCTATTTGTGTTTCATCATCACTGCTGTCCTCATCACCGGTCTTGGTATGCAGAGGCTGCCCCCTCACAACATGACCCCCCATGCCACTCTCAAAAATCTTTTACTTGCGCCTACTGCAAGAAACAGGGGATAAATTTGGCCCTTTCTTCACTGCCAAGTAGCTGTGACGCCTCCTCAAATTGTTCATCTCGCTATATAG
Organism: Phyllomedusa bahiana; assembly: GCA_025379985.1. Lineage (NCBI taxonomy): Eukaryota > Metazoa > Chordata > Amphibia > Anura > Hylidae > Phyllomedusa > Phyllomedusa bahiana. The sequence goes on from JAODAL010005298.1 coordinate 58,100, forward strand.
TGCCCCTGAGCCCAGACCACATAGTAGATCACTGGCTGAGGGAACCCGGGTGGGACAGAGGCGGGTTGAGGACATGCCCCAAATAAGGGTTGTGTCTGACATTCCCACCGACTCTTGGTGGGGTTGTCAGATGTCATCTGGGAGGAAGGGGATGACCTAGTCAACCAATCAAGAACCATTGGGTTGCTGAACAACACAGGGCCCCTAGATGAAAGCGGCAGTTTTTGCCTCACCGAGTGACCCTGCTGCGACGTCCCCTTGCTGTGCTGCGTCCTGGGCCTGCTCCAGGAATGTTTGTGCCACTGCCACTCGCAGGTGAAGGCCCGCCACCTCTCTGTCTGACATACTGTTTGTTCTAAAATGTACAGACACTGTTTGATGAAGATATCCCGTTTTAAAGAAAATATACACCCTGTATTTGACTCCAAATGAACCCAGTAAAAAGCTTGGGTAAAACCCCTTTGGGTATAAATTGCGCTGCACAAATGGCCAGGAAAAATTTACTTGTATTGTCTTTTTAAAAAACTGTGTATTTTACTGAATGAAAAAGCAAAAAAGGTTTAAATTAACCTTCGGTAAAATTTATCTACGGAAAAAAATTGCTTCTTTTGGCGGTAAAAAAGAACGTTTTTTTTCCTAATTTACAACTGCAAAAAATATTTAGTTAAAACCCCTTGGATGTAAATTGCGCAAAAGAATTGACAACCAAAAAAACTACCACTTTGTAGCGTGTTACAATGGCGTGTTTTTAGGGACCCCAAAAGAAAAAAATTTTGAATTAACCTTTGCTTGTAAATTTTAGCTACGGGAAAAAGTCCTTTTTCCCGGGTGAAAAGACTTTTTCTTTTAGTAAACCACCAGCAAAACAACGTTTAAATTTAAACCCCGGGATTAAATTGCAAAAAAGAATTGAGCACCCCAAAACTCCCAGCTTTGTAGGGTTACAATGGCGTGTAATTTTACTTGCACGCAAGAGAAAAAACTGAAATTAAACCTTCGGTTTGGAAAAATTTTTGCCGGGGAAAAAATGTTTTTTTGCCCAGTGAAAAAGAGGGTTTATTTTAGTCCCCACAGCAGCAGAACAACGCTTAATTAACCCCTGATGTAATTGGGCAAAAAAATTGAGCCCAAAACTACCATTTTGTGGGTGTTAAAAAGGGCCTTTTTTTAAAGGTACACAGCAAGAAAAAACTTGAAATTAACTTGGGGTTGTGAATTATCAGACAAAATGTTTTTTTTGGCGTGAAAAAGACAGTTTATTTTACCCCACCAAACAGCAAACAACGCTTAATTAACCCTGGATGTAAATTGCGCAAAAAATTGAGGCCAAAAACCCAACCACTTTGTTGTGTTCAAGGGTGTTTTTTTACGCTCCAACAAGAAAAAAAATTTTTTTTTAAAACCTTGTTGTAATTTAAATGCTACGGGAAAAAAATGTCTTTTTTGGCGATGAAAAAGACGGTTTTTTTTTAGTCACCACAGCGCAGAACAACGTTTAATTAACCCCCGGGGATGAAAATTGTCCCAAAAGAAATAGAGCACCAAAATAAAGGGTATTTGTTTTGAAAAAATGCTTTTTCTTTTAAATAAACAACAGGAACTGGCTTAGATCATTTTTGGATTTTTCAATGTACTGTAGAATACTTAAAAAAGTACGTATATGCAGATAATACTGCGGTGACTCACAAAAACCCACCGGTTTGTTGGTTCTCCTCTGCCACATTGTCATGCAGGCTATCCCTTTTTTCCCCCCAGATTCTTTGCCCCATGTAACGCCATGTGCTTCCCAGCCTTTTTTACAACAAAAGCACACTTCGTTCCCCGCGAAGTACCCCAAAGTTCTACTTCGTTCGAAAACCCAAATTTTCCGAAATTCTAAACAATTCCATTCGTAGAATCAATTCGCCCATCTCTAGGCATGATGCCAGGTGGATCGTGACAATGAGCCCACATGATTGTGGGAAAGTGTTCCGCAAATGGACGCACCCATACGTCCAGTATGGGTACGTTTATTTGCGGAACACTTTCCCACATTAGATATGCCCATACGTCCAATGTCCGCATAGGATTAATTATGTACATACAAAAAAGGGTTGGACAGAATAACTAAAACACCTGTATTTTTATGTAGTCAAGTTAAAATTTTCCTTACTTATCAGCCACAAGCCATCACTTACAGCATCACCATTTTATCTCAGTTATATAGCTTATATCTCTGTTGATAAACTTTATTACTTATGCTATTCTAAAAATCTGTTTGTTTATGGACATAATGGGCGACATGCTTGAAATTTGGCATGTACACGCCAAATTTTAATACGATTAAAAATGGCATAGAATGCGCCTGGTTTATGAACCTGCTACACAGCGGGTCATAAATCAGGATCATTCCAGTGCTTGCACGACTTTAATGCGCCCAGAAATGCCGTATCGAAGCTATAAATATGTAGCTTCACTATGTTTCTAGTGCGCCCCGTACTATGAACGGGGCTGCGCTGGATATCAGACTGTAAAGATGCCACATGTATACATGTTGCCCAGTATGTCAGATCTAACATAATTCCAAACGTGAATGACTGTAGGTGCATTCCTGGTAGGAGACATTTATGACCCGGGTTGCTGAGTTGATGAATTTGCCAATGGGTGTATTATGTTTACATAATCAAATCAAATAAGTTCATCACCTATTTAACGCCCTCATTAAAAGATACACCATGGCATTTCTTTATATAGTTAATTATAATTATCATTACATGCTGCCAGGGGTTCTAGCAAAGAGCTAACTATAAGCTGACAGGGAGGAGATTCCACTGACTTGTGAACTTTAGGAACTAAATATAAAACATGCACACAAGGATTCTGTGTAGTTAGAGCCTCTCATATTTTTAGTAGTTATCCTTATTTCGTATGCATCTTCTAGAATACCATCTATCAATTATTTATAATCCATTGTTGCATTTTTGTCAAATTGTTTTTAAACAGACCAACTTTTAGTTGGTCCTTGGCATCTTGTGTATATTTTCATCTATCTATTATTACTGTTGCGCCTCCTTTACTTGCTAATTTCTGGATCTTTTTTAGAGCTTGAACAGCTTCTTTTTCTTCAAGGGTTAGATTATGTTGGACTACTTTGGAATGTTGTCTCCATTTAACTTCATTACTAACCAGTTGTTGAAAAACTTCCAGAGCAGGACAATCCTTTCAGGGTCAAATTTACTGTTTTTTATATAATTTCCTTGACATTGTTCTCTTCCTTTTTTTGTACCTGGAAACACATTTTCATCTGTATAGTGCGACACATTTTATAAAAGTCAGCAACAAAACTAAACAGTTGGGGCGACATGTATGAATTCTGGCGCAGATAGACCAGTTCTAAATAGCTTTAAGGTAGTATAGACTGCGCCAGAATGTATGAACCTGTTCTTCTGCAGTTCATACATACAGGCGCAGTCTAGTGCCAATATGACATCTCAGGGTCAGGCAGACCACCTTTACCCTGGTCTGGCTGTTCTAACTGTTCTGCGGCAAAGTTTTGGCTTCAAAGAATCATAAATGTGTCTACTTCTACTAATGTGGTGCGACGCCCTCAAAACGCCCCAAAACTTTGTTGCGCTAAAAAGTGTCTTTTGAGTACGCGTATTCATACATCTATATACTGTAACTGGTCTACTACAGCTTTTTGACACCAGAAGTTTGGCGCAGCCCCGATCATACATGTCGCCCTTGGTTTTCACATGTTGGAACAAAGTTAAAGCCCTTTTTTTTAACACCCTTAATTGTGCTGGTGTCAATTGCCAAAAAAGAAATAATCAGTGCAAGTGTATTTATGTTTTTTTGGGGGGATTTTTATTCTTGATCCATCTATACATCTTGTGCTCCTCTGTCCGCATTTGTGCATCATGTGTGGTATCTTGTGGACTGATAATTAGTGTTGAGCGATTATTATCGACAAAGTTGAAATCGGCACGGTTTTTATGTTGATCAGATTTTTTAGATCACGCGATAATTTAGGTTAAAATCTGTGCATCATCTATTAATATCGCGCCATTTTCGGCGCTTCCTGTCATTTTGGCGGCCAGCAAATCAGCTTAGAGAATAGAGCAGGGTGAGCTGTGTGTGCGACCTCATGACTGGGATGTGTATGGTTGCGATTGGCTGGAAAAATCACATGACCTCGTTTTACAAAGAACAGCCCTTCCTGTTCATGATCAGTGTGTGTCAGTATCTCAAAGGAGTAGGACGTGCGCTCTGCCTGTGTCCAAACAGCTCAGCGAAATTATTCTATTTGTTCACAGAGACAGCTATACTTTTAGCTGTGAACCTTAGAACTTAGGTAGATCAGAGATTTGCAGATTTTAGGTAGTTAGGCTGAGAATTTTAAAGGAGCATCTACCACTGTAAAGTCACCAGGGGAGCGCAGGGGGGGGCAAGCTCTTTAAAGGATACTGGATATTGTGCACCCAGACTTAGTGTAGGCATTGCATTGTAATAGCTTTATTATTAAAAGTTTTCTGTTGAAATATTACTTGGATGTTGGGCAGCCTGAACTTATATTAGGATACAAATCTTTTCTAGTAACTGCAGGTCTATTTGTTAGGTGCAAAACTCCACTTTTATTATCAGTATACATTTCAGATAGGTGTTTTTTTCACTTTTGGTCAGTCAAGCTTTGTTGATAGAGGTACCTTGCACTTAAATTTGAATCCAGCAATTTTGTAGTCACCACAGGTGTATTGATAGGTGCCAAAAAATACCTTTTATTATCCGTATACATTTCAGATAGGTGTTTTTTTTCACTTTTGGTCAGTCAAGCTTTGTTGATAGAGGTACCTTGCACTTAAATTTGAATCCAGCAATTTTGTAGTCACCACAGGTGTATTGATAGGTGCCAAAAATACCGTTTATTATCCGTATACATTTCAGATACGTGTTTTTTTTTTCACTTTTGGTCAGTCAAGCTTTGTTGATAGAGGTACCTTGCAGTTAAATTTGAATCCAGCAATTTTGTAGTCACCACAGGTGTATTGATAGGTGCCAAAAATACCTTTTATTATCCGTATACATTTCAGAAAGTGTTTTTTTTTTTTATTTTGGTCATAATTTTGTTGATAGAGGTACCTTGCAGTTAAAATTGAATCCACAATTTTTTAGCACCACAGGTTTTGATAGTGCCAAAAAACTGTTTTTTACCATATACATTTCAGATAGGTGTTTTTTTTTTTACTTTTGGTCAGTCAAGTTTTGTTGATAGGGTACCTTGCAGTTAAATTTGAATCCAGCAATTTTTTAGTCACCCCAGGTTATTGATATTTCCAAAAATACCTTTTTTTATCCGTATACATTTCAGATAGTGTTTTTTTCACTTTTGGTCAGTCAACTTTGTTTATAGAGGTACCTTGCACTTAAATTGAATCCCCAATTTTGAGTCACCACAGGTGTATTTATAGGTGCCAAAAAACATTTTATTATTGTAACATTTTGAAAGTGTTTGTTTCCTTTTGGGCCCGTCAATTTGTTGATAGAGGTACCTTGCACTTAAATTTGAATCCAAACTTTTTCACCACATTTTAAAATTAAAGGTCCAAAAATACCTTTTATTTTGTGTCGGACGGGGGGGCTGGGGGCCCCAGGGGGGAATTTATCTTTGGGGGGCCCCCCCTACGGTACATGGGAAAAATTAACCCCGCCTTCGGGGCATAAATGAGCCATTTTTCACCCCTAATTAGTGTGCAAAAAAGAACTTATTTGTAGTACAATATAGTCACAATTTTTTCAGCTAACATACTAGACAAGGGGTAAGTAGCTCCTCCATATCCCCCCCACTCACATACAAAATCCCCTCCAAAAGCCACCCTACAATATCCCCCCTCCACCCCACAAAACAATATCCCCCCAACCTCCCCTTGGGGCCACACCCACCATTTTAAAATAACACCAGCAAAAAAGTAAAAAGGGAATCCCATCACAGGGTCAATAAGGGACACATGCCCCCTGGCATTATACCGGCGCCGATATAACCTACAACACCGCCGTATAGAGACCCCCATAGAGGCGCACCACTCAGGTAAACCACAAAAACCACCAAAGAGGTCAGACACCCCTCAGGTATAACCTACAACACTGCATATAAGACCACATAGAGGGCAACACCAGCCATTATATCCTACAATACCACCATAAGAGACCTCATAGAGGTCAGACCAGGCCAGGTATATCCTACAAGACCACCATTAAGACCACAGAGTGGTAAGACCACCAGTCAGGTTAACCCCAATAACCGCCATAAGAGACCACATAGAGGTCAGACACCAGCTCAGGTTAACTACAACATGCCTATAGAGACCCACATAGAGGGCAGACACCACTCAGGTCACATCACAATTACAGGAATACAGCACTGAAAACAATATAGAAGTAAAAAAAAACCCCGAAATCAGGGGGGGGGTTTTGGGGGGATATTTTTTAAAAAAAAAGAGTTTTTCTCTTCTCTTTATCGTTTTATTTCCCTTTTCTTCTGCATCGTTTTCCCCACCGCCAGATGCTTTCCTGGGCCCCAAAATATCCCCCGCAGAAATTTTCGCACAAATATCTTTAGAAACCCACTTTTCAAAACCCTCTTTTTCTTAAAGTGGGGAATGGGAAAAAGCCTAGCTTTAAAGGCCCCAGTATCCCAAGTGGTTGGGGGGGTGGGGGGGAGAACTAACCCCCCGGGGAAAAAAATAACAACTAGGGGCTGCCCCCGAAATTATATTTCCTGGTAGGTAGGAAGACCCCAGGTAGCTGATTAGGGGCTATTTGGTGGCAGACCCCCACGGAAATTGTTGGCATGTCCCGGTAGGTTGGGGGTTCCCAAGTAAGGAATAATAGGCCCCATTAGGTAGGGGTGTAGGAGTTGTTGGTGAGTCTCAGTTACATAGGCTGGAGGGACCAGGGCCCCCTGATAGTTTGGCTGGAGGAAACCAGGGGCCCCCTGTATGTTTAGGGTGGAGGAAGCCAGGCCCCCCTGATAGTTTAGGTTGGGGGTACCGGGCCCCCCTGTATAGTTTTTGTAGCCAGGGCCCCCCTGTATTTTTTAGCCCCGCCAGGCCCCCCTGTATTTTTAGGGGCCCGCCAGGGCCCCCCCGTTTATTTAGCCACCCGGGCCCCCCCCGATTTTTTAGGTAGCCGGGCCCCCCCCATTCTTTAGCCAGCCAGGGCCCCCCTGTATATTTAGGTACCAGGGCCCCTCTGCATTCTTTAGGTAGCCAGCCAGGGGCCCCCTTATTGTTTAGGTGCCATCCAGGGCCCCCCTTTTATTTTTTTAGGAGCCAGGGCCCCCCCTGTATGTTTAGGTAGCCATCCAGGGCCCCCCCCTGTATTGTTTAGGTAGCCAGCCAGGGGCCCCCCTTAATTTTTTAGGGAGCCCCAGGGCCCCCCCCTATTGTTTAGGTAGCCCGCCCCGGGCCCCCCTTATTGTTTAGGTAACCACCAGGGCCCCCCCTGTAAGTTTTGGGAGCCAGGGCCCCCCTGCATTCTTTAGTAGCCAGGCCCCCCCTGAATTCTTTTGGTACCCGGGGGCCCCCCTCATTCTTCAGGTAGCCAGCCAGGGCCCCCCCCCTTATTGTTTAGGAGCCAGGGCCCCGCTGTAATGTTTACCGCCAGGGCCCCCCTGTATTGTTTATCCGCCGGGGGCCCCCCTGTATTGTTTAGGTAGCCAGGGGCCCCCCCGTATTTTTTGTAGCCGGGCCCCCGTATTATTTATAGCCGGGCCCCCCTGTATTGTTTAGGGGAGCCCGGGCCCCCCCTGCATTCTTTAGTAGCCCGCCCGGGCCCCCCTGTATTTTTAGGGAGCCAGGGCCCCCCCGTTTTGTTTAGGTGCCAGCCCGGGGGCCCCCGATTGTTTAGGTAGCCAGCCAGGGCCTCCCTGATTTTTGGTGCCAGCCCCGGGCCCCCTGTATTGTTTAGGGGGCCAGCCAGGGGCCCCCCCCCCCCCCGTATAGTTTAGGGAGCCAGGGGGCCCCCCCGCATTCTTTGGGTAGCCAGGCCCCCTGATTCTTTAGGTACCCCGCCCGGGGGCCCCCTGTTTGTTTAGGTCCCCGGGCCCCCCGTATTGTTTTTTTCCAGCAGGGGCCCCCCTGTATTGTTTATCCGCCCCGGGGCCCCCCGTATTGTTTATCCAGCCAGGGCCCCTGTATTGTTTAGGTAGCCCGGGCCCCCCCTGTATTGTTTAGGTGCCAGGGCCCCCTGTTTATTTAGGTAGCCAGGCCCCCCCCTTATTTTTAGGGAGCCAGGGCTCCCCTGATTCTTTAGGTACCAGCCATGGCCCCCCTGTATTTTTTAGGAGCCAGGCCCCCCGTTTTGTTTAGGTACCACCCGGGCCCAACTGTATTGTTTAGGTAGCCAGCCAGGTCCCCTTTGTATAGTTTAGGTAGCCAGGGCCCCCCTGCATTCTTCAGGTAGCCAGCCAGGCCCCCCCCCTGTATTGTTAGGTAGCCAGGGCCCCCCCTGTATTGTTTAGGTAGCCAGGGCCCCCCTGTATTGTTTAGGTAGCCAGGGCCCCCCTGTATTGTTTATCCAGCCAGGGCCCCCCTGTATTGTTTATCCAGCCAGGGCCCCCCTGTATTGTTTAGGTCGCCAGGGCCCCCCTGTATTGTTTAGGTAGCCAGGGCCCCCTGTATTATTTAGGTAGCCAGGGCCCCCCTGTATTGTTTAGGTAGCCAGCCAGGGCCCCTCTGTATTATTTAGGTAGCCAGGGCCCCCCTGTATTGTTTAGGTAGCCAGGGCTCCCCTGTATTGTTTAGGTAGCCAGGGCCCCCCTGTATTGTTCATCCAGCCAGGGCCCCCCTGTATTGTTTAGGTAGCCAGGGCCCCCTGCATTCTTTAGGTAGCCAGCCAGGGCCCCCCTGTATTGTTTAGCCAGCCAGGGCCACCCTGTATTGTTTAGGTAGCCAGGGCCCCCCTGCATTCTTTAGGTAGCCAGCCAGGGCCCCCCTGTATTGTTTATCCAGCCAGGGCCCCCCTGTATTGTTTAGGTAGCCAGGGCCCCCCTGCATTCTTTAGGTAGCCAGCCAGGCCGCCCCTGTATTGTTTAGCCAGCCAGGGTTTTATTGGAGTGGGAAATCCAAAATTAGGCTTTAAGGAGATTAACATGCAGCCACCACTTACTACAACAGATTCACCTCCACTCTCGATTTGGCTACCCCTCTCACATACAAAAGAACCCGCAAATTCAGCAGGCAACCCTGGCACACAGATTCAACTAAACAGCGAGCTTCAAGATTTGCTGAACGCCGCTGGATGAAAACCCACTCCATCAATAACTTCGTCTTACACAAGCAATCACTCCTCACATTTAAGCCTGCACTCACCTCTGCGAAACAGGATTACTTCACCACTATCATATCCTCACTGTCTCACAACCTTAGACAACTGCTCAACGCTTTCATCTCTCTCCTCCGTCCCATTGCACCCCCTCCCCATCTCTACTCTCAGCAGATGATTCTGCCATTCACTTTCTAGACCTAAGATCAACCTTATCAAAGAAAGCTTCACCCCACACTCCCCATCACCCACCTCCATACCTGCACAGCCCCCAACACCAGCCCCAACACCTCCAACGTCCCCATAGCCAGCCTCTATATCTGCACAGTCTCCACCACCAGCCCCTATACCTCCACCATCCCCACCGCCCACCACTATACCTCCACAGTCCTCACTGCCCACCTCTATACCTGCACAGTCCCCAATGCCAGCCACTATACCAGCACAGTCCCCGTCGCCAGCCCCTACCCCTGCACAGTCCCCACCACCAGCCCCTATAACTGCACAGTCTCCATTATCCATCTGTACACCGGCACCTTGCACTCCCCCCCTAACTTGCTTCTCCTCTGTTACTCACAACAAGCTTTCCTCTCTACTCTCCAAATCCAACCTCACTACCTGTAGTCATTACCCAGTGCCATCCCACCTCATCCCAGACCTCAGTGCTGTTATCATCCCAGCCCTCACACATCTGTTCAACCTATCGTTAACCTCTGGTATCTTCCCTTCCTCCTTGAAACATGCTACCATCACACCCATCCTTAAGAAAACCTCTATTTATCCCTCCTCTTTGTTCAACTATTGCCCGATCTCACTGCTTCCATTTGCCTCTAAACTCCTCGAGCAGCATATCTATCTTGACCTGTACTCCCACCATCTCTCCTCCAAGTCTCTTCATGACCCACTACAATCTGGTTTCCGATTCCACCACTCTATAGAAACTGCGATAACCAAAGTTACCAATGACCTTGTAATCACTAAAACCTCACGTCACTACTCTTTCCTTCTCCTCTTTGACCTGTCCTCTGCCTTTGACATTGTTGACCATCCACACCTGCTACAAATCCTCTCATCCCTCAGCATCACAGACTTGGCCCTTTCCTGAATCTCCTCATACCTTTCTGATCAGACATTCAGTGTCTCTTACTCCCGCACCACCTTCTCCTAACAGGCATCTCTCTGTTGGTGTTCCCCAGGGGTCAGTCCTGGTTCCCCTACTCTTCTCTCTCTACACTCTTGGTCTGGGTCAGCTCATAGCATCACATGGATTTCAATACCACCTGTATGCTGATGACACCCAACTCTACATCTCCGGCCCAGACATTAAGGCCCACATGTATGAAAACTGAGCTAGGTATACAGCCCCTTGTAGGTTTACAGCCCCCTGTAAATAGGTAGGTTTATATGCCCCCTGTAGGTTTATAGCCCCTTTGTGAGTATATATGTATACAGGCCCATGACTGATTACATAAAAACAATACTAACCTCTTCCTGTTCACCTACCAAGCAGCCTCCTTCAGGAGCTAGTGTCCTGTGGGAGGTCATCACGCCATGCCTCTGCTATCTGCATCTTCTATGCCAGAAGCCTAGGATCCACAGCGGCACAGGAGGCAGGATAACATTTTTATATCATATCTCCTGCACTGCTTACTCCTGTGAGTCACAGGCTAACCTCTGGCTCACAGGAGTAGTCAGTCGGCAGGACAGGAAGGCAAAATCTATTGTCTCCCTATCCTGCCATATTTTTCAACTGTATGTGCATTTTGAAGACATGCCGTATGTGCATTTTTGAAGACCTGCCATCCGGGAATGTGTCCGGAAAACCCCTTCTAAACCTCGGGGCATTTTTACTTTTAAAATCACACTCAGCTAGTGGCAAATGTGCATCCTTAAAAACATGAAGCCAACACCAGTAGGTACACTATTTCAGGAAATAATAGATCGTTCAAAACTAACTCTAAATCCTGTAATTGTTAGTAATGTTTTCTATTGTCTTTTATGATAACATCAATTATTACCTAATTCTGAAATCTCAGGTTCAAGATTTTTCCACCTAGCATTGATGAAATTTTTTATATCATTTTAACATGTTTCGAGTTCCTTGGGGAAAAATTTAAAAAATCGTCATTATGTCATTGATTAAGTACATCAAAACAAATGAAAGAAATGGATGTATGTGTTGTACATATTGAAAATTAAAATTTTTTTATTTCCATGAGAAAATAAAACAAATGGCCCAACTCAAAATATTCCCCTTTAATTTTTGAGCCCAACCCCCGTTTGTTGTAATTTAAAGCCCCTTCCATCCAAGGTTAAATCCTGTGCTGTTCTGCCATCAGTACTCCCCGCACTTTCTGAATTTAAAGGTATGTGTTGGTTTTTTTTTAAAAAAACCTTTTTGTTTTATTTTATGTGTATTTTACTTTATTTTAGCACAATTTCATAATTATAGCTTAACATTTGTACTGATTTTTAGAGGCTATCACCTTTAGGGCATGTGCTAGAAAATAGTGTGCCCTCTTCTATGGCCCTAAAGTAGGAGTTTGAGGACCATCAGAGAATACTGAAAAACACTGACTGAGTTGTATTAGGACAGTTTTCTCAATAAAGATTCTTTTAAAGACACTGTTAAAAAAAAATGTAAAAATTTTACCTTGTGATATAGCTATATAAATAGATTGATAAGTCATTCATCTATTTCGTCTAATTTATGTGAGTATCTTCGAAAGCCTCCTGATCTCATTTTCAGGCATATTTACTTTGTACAACGTAAGGAGACAACTGATCATTCTTGGCTCAGAGAAGTGGTTGTCAGCCCTTAGTACCATTCAGCCAATGTCCTAGCAATCGTATTAAAGTGAGTGCTATACTAGTAATTCTTCCTTGAGACTAGAAAATGGATATGTGTCATTAGCATAGACTTCACTTTACAGAGCTTTCCTCACATGGGAGAGAGCAACTTTTCTTTATTTTATTGCTTGCTCCTGGGCACATAGAGGGAAATGCTTCAATGATGCCTGAAGCAAGTTTTTGACTGGCATAGAGTTTGACCCAAGAAACACTTTACAGATATGCTTAATTCTCTCCAACTGTAAAGGTGAAAGTGGCTGCTTGTCTGGAAGTAATCTAACCATTAGGCTAGGGCCACACAGCATAAGACATAAAGCTCATCGAAAATCAAAATCTAAAAACTGCTTAAAACTTCAGTTTTTTGTCCAAAGCAGCTGTGTTTCCGACAAGTTTTTTAGTTGGATTCCAGTTTTTTGGCACATTTTTTTGACTTTTTTGGAGCAGTTTCTGGGCAATTTTTAATGTATGCAAAATCCATACATCTTGTTAAACACCCGGGTAGTTTTTCAGCAGAAGCCTCCAAAAACTGTGCCAAAAACCACTGAAAAACTGTTCAGCATTTTACATAGACTTTAATAGTAAATGTTCTGCCCTGCTCTGTAGTTTTTTGCAACATGTTACCAAAAACGACCAGCAGCAAAAACGAGCAGATAAAAAAAACGTTCCTGTGAAGATTACAGAACGTTTTTACTATTAGGCCATGTTCACACGGTTTATTTGGGCGCGGATTGGAGCCGTACTGCGCACCATATTTGCTCTGCAGTACGGCTCCAATCTGTCTCAGTCATTACGGTAATCCACAGTTCTCATAGAGAACTGTGGATTCCGTCTCTTCTCCCCGCTCAGCGAATACGGCGCGGGGGGAAAAAATTACATGCCCCCTGCCCCGCCCCCTCCCCGCTGCATGGCTGCCGGCAATAAGCCATGTGAACCAGGCCTTAAAGTCTGTGGGCCCTGTTTTCAGTAGTTTTTTCAGTGGCTTTAGAAAATGAAAAACGCTGAAAAAAACGACTGTTTTTGTGTGCTGTGTAGATATATCCTTATTTTGATGCTCCTGGAAACTTTCCTGAAATCATTGAAACAGTGCAAATAACTGCTAGTGACATTATAAAAGTAAGGCTCCATTTTAGCATATCAATGTCAGTCTATTCCACATTAGCAAGTTTGTATTTTCTTCTAGTGTTTAAATAAATTTCCTCCAGCTTCCTACTTTCTAAACACATGCTGGTAAATTAGTGTGTGTGTTTGAGATAGGAAACTTATATTATGAGGACAAAGACTGAAGTTTATGATGACAATCTCTGTACAGTGGTGAGGAATATGTTACTGATATATAAGCAAAATAAATACACAATTATATGAACATTTCTCATTTTGTAAATTTTATAAATTTTATCATTTTATGACTTATCAATCTAAATATTTTTGACAGGCTAAACATGTCTTTCTTGAAGAAATCTCTTCTCCTTGTCCTGTTTCTTGGATTGGTTTCGCTTTCTATCTGTGAAGAAGAGTAAGTACTCAAATAATGTAGTGAAACAATTAATTTAAGAATTAGGGCTTGTTCACACGGAGCTTTCACTCCGTGTTACAAGCGCTTTTTAGATCCGACTCTGGGACCGGCAGGACAGACCAAGAGACGGATCTAAACATTTAGCAGTGAGTTTATCATTGCGGTCTATGAGGAACACACAGCGGCGTTCACATGAGAGATCTCCGCTGCGTGTTTCCCTCCTGTCTGCCGGCTCCGTCTTTGAAAGAATTGCATGTCATTTCTTTGATCGGGTCCGTAAAGCGGACCCGACAGGCAGGAGGAAAACACGCAGCTGCAATCTCTCATGCATACATGCCAACTCTCCCGTTTTTGGCGGGGGGGTCCCGCTATTTGGGGTCCCTCCCGCCCTCCCGGGGGAGTTGGCATTCCTCCCGCCGCCTGCAGGCGGGGGGGGTCCTTTAAATTCCCGCGGCGAAAGTGTAGCGGTGGTGCGCTACTCTTGCGCCGCGGGACCACTTCCTCAGGGGGTGAAAGCGGCGCAGCGGCCGCTCACCCGCCCCCGGTCTCACTGTGCGGGGAGGAGGCAGGAGGGATCGCTCCCCCCTCCCTCTCTCCCTGTAAGTACGGCGCCGGTGTGTGCGCCCTACATACAGGTCAACGGGCAGGGGGAAGTGACGCGCGGCTGCGGGGGTGACGCGCGGTGCTCTTTACTTCCCCTGCGCCGCTGAAGAGATCGGGCCCGAAGCTGCCGCGTGCAGGAGCCTGGTAAGGTGAGGGGGATTTTATTTTTTTGATTTTTATTAGCTTTAGGGGGCTCTACCTGGCTAACAGAGAGGGCAACTACCTGGCAACAGAGGGGGCACTACCTGGCAACAGAGGGGGCACTACCTGGCAACAGAGGGGACCATCTCCTGGCAAAAAATGGGGGCCCCTACCTGGCTAACAGTGGGGCACTACCCGGCAACAGAGGGGACATCTACCTGGCAACAGAGGGGACACTACCTGGCAACAGGGGGGGCACTACCTGGCAACAAATGGGGCACTACCTGGCTAAACAGATGGGGGCACTACCTGGCAACAGAGGGGGCAATACCTGGCAACAGAGGGGACATCTACCTGGCAACAGAGGGGGCACAACCTGGCAACAGAGGGGACGACAACCTGGCAAACAGATGGGGGCACTACCTGGCTAACAGATGGGGGCACTACCTGGCAACAGAGGGGACATCTACCAGGCAAACAGAGGGGACATCTACTGGCACAGAGGGGAATCTACTGGCAACAATGGGGGGCACTACCTGGCAAACAGATGGGGCACTACCTGGCAAACAGATGGGGTACTACCTGGCAACAATGGGGGGCACTACCTGGCTAACAGAGGGGGCACTACCTGGCAACAGAGGGGAATCTACCTGGCAAAAAGGGGGCACTACCTGGCAAAAGAGGGGACATATACCTGGCAACAAAGGGGGCACTTCCTGGAAACTGTGGGGGCATTTCCTGGCAACAGAGGGGACATCTACCTGGCAACAGAGGGGGCACTACCTGGCAACAAAAAGGGGGCATACCCGGCTAACAGATGGGGGCACTACCCTGGCAACAGAGGGGGCACTACCTGGCAACAGAGGGGACACTACCAGGCAACAGAGGGGGCACTACCTGGCAACAAAGGGGGGCACTACCTGGCTAAAAAGTTGGGGGCCTACCTGGCTAACAGAGGGGGCACTACCTGGCAACAGAGGGGGCACTACCTGGCAACAGAGGGGGCAATACCTGACAACAATGGGGGCATCTACCTGGCTACAGAGGGGACATCTACCTGGCAACAGAGGGGACATCTACCTGGCAAACAATGGGGGCACTACCTGGCAAACAGATGGGGTACTACCTGGCAACAATGGGGGCACTACCTGGCTAACAGAGGGGGCACTACCTGGCAACAGAGGGGACATCTACCTGGCAACAAAGGGGGCACTACCTGGCAACAGAGGGGACATCTACCTGGCAACAAAGGGGGCACTACCTGGCAACAGAGGGGGCACTACCTGGCAACAGAGGGGACATCTACCTGGCAACAGAGGGGGAATTCCCGGCAACAAAGGGGGCACTACCTGGCTAACAGATGGGGCACGACCTGGCAACAAGGGGGGGACACTACTGGCAACACAGGGGGCACTACCTGGCAACCAACGGGGCACTCACTGGCGCACAGATGGGGGCACTACCTGGCTAACAGAGGGGGCACTACCTGGGACAGAGGGGGCACTACCTGGCAACAGAGGGGACATCTACCTGGCAAACAGATGGGGGCACTACCCGGCTAACAGATGGGTCACTACCTGGCTACAAAGGGGGCACTACCCGGCAACAGAGGGGAATCTACCTGGCAACAGAGGGGACATCTACCTGGCAACAGAGGGGACACTACCTGGCTAACAATGGGGGCACTACCCGGCAAACAGATGGGGCACTACCTGGCAAAACAGATGGGGCACTACCTGGCTGACAATGGGGGCACCTACCCGGCTAACAATGGGGGCACCTACCTGGGTAACAATGGGGGCACCCACCTGGCTAACAATGGGGGGCACCCACCCGGCTAACAATGGGGGGCACTTACCCGGCTAACAAAGGGGGGCATTACCTGGCTACAAATTTGGATCTACCCGGCTACAGAGGGGGCATCTACTTGGCTACAAGGGGGCATTCCGGCCTGTAAGGGGCACTACCTGGTTAGGGGGGCTACTACCTGGCTATAAGGGCATCTACTGGCTTTCTTCAAAGCCGTTATGCAGTAGGTGGAGTGGGTGTGGCTTTTTTGAAGGGGCGTGGCATACCAACAAGATGGGCGTGTCCATGCAAATTTTTGCTGCGGCACGCTACGCGCGCCGCCCACTACATTCTCCTGCTTTTTCATTTTCAAAAGTTGGCAACTATGCTCTCATGTGAATGCTGCTGTGTCTTCCTCATAGCCCACAGTGATAATCTCATTGCTAATTGTTTAGATCCATCTCTGGGTCCGTCCTGTCGGTCCCAGAGACGGATCTAAAAAGCGCTTGTAACACGGAGTGAAAACTCCGTGTGAACAAGCCCTTAGTCTTATATTATAAATAGATGACATAAGAATATGTTCATTTTGTACCAGTATTCCCATGACTTTTGGACATGGGATGAACCTTCACTTCTCCAAAGACAACTCAATTACTAAACTGAAATTCTCAAGTTCACAAAACCAGTATTTTTTGGTGTCAAAATGGCACCAGGCATACAACAATAACAGAAGGAGTCAGGTGAAGTGCTCAGCCCTTCTGTGAGACTCCTAGCTGTCTGACAAACAGCACCCGGCCAGACAGCAATAAAGGGGTGGCATGCTGGCAGAGCCAGTACACTTCAGAGGCACCAATGACCGTACTGAAGATCCTCACTCCTGCTTATCCACCATGCCCGCCCATGGATGACATTACCATTACACCATTTTTTAAGGCTGGCAACTTCAGAAGCTCAGTATCTGCACACCATTAGGTTTAACATCCTTTATAAGTTAAAATTAGTCCACCATAACTTGGCCTGAAACTTCCACCTGACAGCGACTGCCACTGTCCAGAGATTGTCATCAGGACACTAGTTTTCATAGCATTTTTCTACTTTATAAAAAAATAAAACTTATTTTTTAATTTGTGAATTTGCTTTGCTTTCTGGGACCAATTATTATCATTACTTTTCTGAGTTTTGTAAGGTCTCAATTTTTGTCAGCTTAAATGTAGTTTTTATTGGCACCAGGTTTGGATACATGTGACTTACAGGTAACTTTTTATCCAGTTCTATAGAGAGGTGAAGTGACCAAAAAGGCACAATTTTAGTGTTGACTATTTTTTTTTCTCTGTTGGTCAGTGTTTTGAAATTTTTTTTCTTTTTTTTTGTCAGATCATATATTTTTATATGTAACAGTTATGTATAACTTTTTTGTTTTTTTTGTAAAATGGCAAACTAGAGGTATTTTTCATATTTTTATATTTTTTAAGATTTTTAGCTTTTTACATTTTTTACATTATGTTACTTTACCACTAGAGGTGTGATCACTTGTACATTATCCTACAATATATTATTGAAGACAGTATTCACTCTTCTATTATATCCTACCCACTCCTGTATAATTGCCTAGATGTCAGAGTTGTTACGAGTATGCCCGCTGCCCATGCTGCGGGCGCACTCATATCCCCGCTGTGGTGATTGGCGCCACAACTCGCTTGCCGGGTCATGGGCGCACCCTCGGCACTGTTCCCAGCTCTGTATACGCACCTCGCTCCTCGTCCTCTGCCTGCAGGCTGTCGCACGCACCTCTGCTGCCTTGAGTGCGCGCGCGGCAGCTCTGCTAGATTTAAAGGGCCAACGTGCTGGTGACTGGTCATCACCGGGCGCTAACTATATTTAACCCTGCATCTTCCTCTCTTACTCTGCTGGATAAATAGTGTCCTGTGCCTTGTGAGAAAGCATTCATTAAGTCTGTTCCTGTTATTCCGTGTACCATAACTGTTGCTTCTGTCCCTCGACCACGAACCTTTGCCATCTGTCCTAACCTTCCTGCCTGTCCCCGACTATGAGCCTGTTTCACGATTTTGTATCAGGCTGCACATAGGCTGCCACCGCAAGCATGTCATGTCAGGGGTAGCGACCTGGTAGTGTTCTGCCAAAGCAAGCCCAACCTGCCTTGCAGCGGGCTCTGGTGACTACCGAACCTACTTAGACTCCGCTCCCTGGTGTGGCTTATACCATTGCTTGCAGTGGTCCAGAGGAACCATATCTCTGGCCTTCCATTGCGGTAAGCCTACTGTTACAAGGGTTGCATTGACTCTAAGTTGTTAAATATCTGGCATCACAGTTATCGCCAACCTCAGCCAATGAAGGTATGTGCCAGCTGTAACAGCCAGCACACACTGTGTATGTGGTAGTCTCAACTTATGAGACCGCTCCATACTCTCTTATCAATATTCTGACGTAACTGTACATCGAATGTCAGGAAATGGTTAATCTGATTGGTTGTTACCACTGAAGGGATTGCTTAGCATTGGTTATATAGCATACTACAGTAAAAAAAATAATACCTTTTTTCTAACCCTAGACAACTCTATTAAGCTTTCTTTGCAGTAATTTAGTAAGTGAGTCAATGAGGGAGATTTGGTAGTTCTTTCTGTTGGCATCAAATCAGCTCCTCCAGAGATCACTGCATTTCACAGCAGCACCAGAAGAATAGAAATAAAATTAGAAAAGAAGTGCAGCATTCTGTTGTTGTCTTGGATGGGTGCTTGTTGAAGGACGGCTAACCCCTTAACAACATTTGATTGACACTTATGTCATAATGCCAGTAAGGGTCTATGTAGCGGGAATACTGAGTAATGGCATAAGTATGACATAGAAGGCTGGCAATAAGCAGCTGACACCCGCTGGTAACAGCAGGGAATGGAGCCAGCATTTATACAATGTTAAAATGTGTACAAATGATGTTCCCTAGTGGTCAAGTACCCTAGTGGAACTCAAAGTACAAGAAAAAAATGTTTAAAAGTGTAAAAAAAAAAAAAAGAAAAAATATTAAAAGTTCAAATCACCCTTTTGCCATTTACAAATAAAAAAATAAAATAATAAAATAGTTACATAAAATTGGTATCACCATGTTTGTAAAAGTCTGATCCATTAGAATATAAAATCATTTATCCTAGAAATATCCGAGAAAAAAAATTCCAAACGCCAAATTGCGTTTTTTTTGTTCATTACACATCCTCTAAAAATTGATAAAAGGTGATCAAAAAAGTTGCATCTATCCCAAAATGGTACCAAAAAAGTACACTTCAGCCCACAAAAAATGCATCCTCCCATCAGGTTTAACGATGGAAGAACAAGAAAGTTATCGGTTATTGGTCGCTGTGTCCTTAATCCAGAAGATATAATATGTAGAACAATTGCAAACCAAATAGATCAATTTTAAGTTGGTGCAAGCAAAAGAAATGTATTAAATATCGAAAGCAAGCTGGATTTTTTTTTTGTACATAGGACATGACAATACTGGTGTGACATTTTGTAGACCTTAATCATACCAATGTCACACTGGCGTCAGGGGGATAAGGTTAAAATACGGCTGTAGCCGTGGCATGAATGAAGCCATGTTTTCTAACCTAACAAAATATATCTGTTTGCATCAAATGAAAATCGATTTAATTTATCTAGTTATTAATATATTATTGATTGACAATGTAAAAATAACATGAGGTTTTATGAAATATACATTGTCTCCTTACACAGGAAAAGAGAACATGAAGAAGAAAAGGATGACAGTAAGGAAGAGGAAGGAGATAATGAAGAGAGAAATGTAGAGAAAAGATTGTTCTTTAAGGGTTATAAAAAACTCTAAGAAAATGTAATGTCATGACCCAAAGGAGCACGATTATCAACAATGTTCCATAAATCTATTAAAGCATGAAGAACTAGATGGTCTGTCTTTTTTGTTTTTTTACATATAATTAACATGCCACACCTGTTTTATTAGAAAAAATATTGAATTAACCAGTTTATCCCCTTTCCTGACCAGGCACATTTTCATTTTCTTTGGTACACACAGGTTTGAACACTATAACATTTTTACATTATATTTTTTTATTTTGTTGTAATAATAATAGTGAATTTTTTTTTTTTTTTTACAGCAAAAGTGTTCCAAAAAAGTTTTGTTATTGTTTTCCATTAGTGATGTTTATATATAGGTAGTATAAAGTTTTAGGGTCATCGGTGGGCATGGTTAAATGTTGTGTTTTGGGTTGTTAATTTTTTTTTCTAATAATATTTTATTTTATGTGGGATTTTTATTATTATTTTATCTTACATAATTTGCCCCCCCATGAAAGACCTTTAAAGGATATTTTTATGTAACTTTTTCCTGATTTTCCCTGTAATTGGTGTTGTTATAATCATACGGATCATCAGGAACAATGAAGTATATACTGCTCTACAGCCCTTATAACAAAGCTATAGAGCGTGTCCACTTTGCACCACCACCAGGTAAAATTCCAGACAGACAACTTTGATTCTTTTCCAGAGATGAAGCCTTTATTTCAGATTTCGGGCCCAAAAGACAGCAATGATGACAGCTGTTTTTTCCAGAAAGTTATGGATGAATGTACCTTAATGTATCTAGATGTTACCTCCATTCATCCATACATCCATCACTCCATCCATCACTACATTACTACATCACTCCCTACATTACTAACTCTTAACAATCTTTCATCACTTCTTATACAATTTCTCCCCATTGGGTAACATGAAAAGTCGTCTGATTGGCTAATGTAAAACTAATTAACAGAATCAGTTCAACTTTGTCTGATGAAAAAACAATCCTTCTCTTGAAATGCAAAGAAACAATCTCTTGGTGACACCTTGTAAAATGCGGAGTCTCCTGGTCTAGCATTCTACAAAGCCCCCATTAGAATTCTGTGGGACACAGTGATATGTTGGCATTTCAGTTAGGAAGGAACAATTTCACCTGTTTGTACCCATTATCTACATATGCAAAATAGGCATCTAAGTGTAGACAATTGCCTGAAAGCCTGATCTCATCTACTTAAAGAAAGGAATGCGGATAATTGCACAAGGCCCACGAAACTGTAAAAGCCTACTCTATGTTAGCTTCATTGAGATATACAGAAATATTTTAATATAAAAATATATATATATATATATATATATATTATATTATATATATATATATATTATATATATATATATATATATATATATATATATATATATATATATATATATATATATTCCTACAATTGGTACTGATATATTAGCCCCAGTTTCAGGGGAAATACAAACCTCGGACTGGCTGCAAAGCTAATCTGGGTCTGTTAAGTCCTAGTAGCTCATGCAGTTACCGAGCTCTGGCAATCAAGTGACCACTGGCTCCAGTAGCAAGAAGCCGAGTTGCTGTGTATACAGATGTTTAAGCTGCCCACGACTTTCAATGTGATCTCAGATAGGGCAGTCCTATGCTATCTTTACCTCTCAATCGAGCCAATCAGGCCTCTCACTGGGTCAACCGACCTCCATTATTCAGAGAGAAAAAATAAAAAACACACCCAGAAACCCAAAATGGAAGCACCCCTTCCTTCCCATATAGGTTAAAATCAATGTACACCAAGTATAACGTATGTTTCTGCACACAAAAACATTTCTGAAAAAAACGTATGCAAACCTGGGTGCCACTGGCAGGGCTGCGAAACACATGTAATTATAATGTAACACACAAACCCAACCTCAAGCTCCCCTTTTTATGAAGTCTGTGGGTGGCGGGTCAAAAAACCCAAAAAGGAGGCACCCCCTTCCTCCCCCATTGGGTTAAAATCAATTAACCAAGTATAACGTATTTTCTGCACCAAAAACCATTTCTGAAAAAAGATGCAAACCGGTCCCCACTGGGGGGCTGGGCAAATGTAATTATACTGTACACAACAACCACGCCACGGCACATACTGCAAAAAGGGCAATAACATTACTTTGGAAATTCCAAAAAAACTTTTTTGCTATCTTCAACAGAAAAAAACTCTGAGATTCTCGGTTGCATATTTTTTTTTTTTCCAATAATTTTTTTTGAATTTTTCAAAAAATAAAATAATTGATAACAAGAAAAAAGACATTCCTTGGGGCATATACATATTGCAGCAATGTTAAAACATTTTGACATGGTGTCAACAGTATTTAAAATAACATTTTGAAATACTTCTTTTCGCAAGAAAAATGCATGGTATGACTGTTTTTCAATCCATCCCTGATGTGTAAGGAAGGTTTTGGGTTATAGCCTGATAGCTTTAAATCATATGGGGTATTGGGGGGGGTGTCCCTTTGAAGTTCAGCAAGAACAAGAGCCGAACCCCTTCCGGAGACCGAAAGGGTGGGGGAAAGAAATGCAAAGCGTAGAGGGTGACCTTTAAAAAAATATCTCATTCCCTGTAACAAAGGCGTCTGCAAACTATGGCAGCACGTGTAACTTAAAATAAAGGGAAAAGGAAGGAAAATGGGGTGGGGGGAAAAAGTGGGGGAAGGGGGGGGGGGGGGGGTCTGGTCGCATTGGCGCCTGGGTTCCAAGGGGTTTTATGATAATTTTGTCTGCAAATTTGGGGTATTCTCCCACCCCATTCGCCATCTTTGAAAAAGAATTTAAACGGAGTTCCCCCCAAATGCTTATTTTTTCGTACCCCAATTTGAAACACTATATTTTAAAACCTCTGATGCCAATGGGGGGCTAACCCCTCTCCACCGTTATGTAGCAAATTTTGGCTGTGGGGATATGGCATACAAATTTTTATTTAAAAAAGGAAAATTTTATTGATACTATCAAGAAATAGGAAAAATTTGGGGAGTTGCGGGGGAAACCTTGCAAATTAGATGGAGATGGAGCTTTCCCAAAATTTGTCTTTTTGGGGCTTTTCCAAAAAATGTGCAAAAAGAGACCCTTGGGGACCCAATCCCTCCAAATAGGGGAGATAGTGGGGGGAATTGGAAAGTTTGGGGGGGCGGTAATCCCAACGGGTAAAAATTTTTTTGATATTGTTCCTTGAAATGGTTGGCAGAAGCCCCTTGGGCCCACTGAACGCCGAAAACCTTTGCTGATCTGTAAATGTGTTACCCGGGTCCCTTCCCACTTGGAATATGTCTGTTTTAGAAAAGTCGTAGGGGTTAATTAATTGAAAAATTGTCTTGTCCCTTTTTGAGTTTAGGGGTTTTTTTGTTTAGGATGGAAAGGATGGGTGTTAAGATTCTATGGTCTGGTATATTATTCTGTTTAGGAAGTGAGCGTTTTTTGGTATTTAAAAAGAGGTCAGTAGGGGGAAAGACTATATTTAAAATTGAAAAAGGGGAAAAAAAGGAAGTGATCGTTTTGTTTTCAAAAAAGGGGTCCTTAGGTTTTTGGCCCCTCTTTTTCCCCGTTGGGAATTTTATAGGGGGGAAAGATTAAGGGACAATGATGAAGTTTTGGGGCTCTTATAGGGGGAATGAAGGGTAAAAAGCTGGTTTAAAAAATCCCCAATATATAAGGGAAAACTTTGACGTGGGGAGAGGGTCCCCTGGGGTTTGAGAGGAGGAAATATGGATTTAGAACAAATCCCTTAGTGAAAAAATTTGACTAGGGCATGGCCTCCATACCGTCCAAATTTTATTGTTGGACGGTGCCCCCAGTTTTGTAGCTTTCCGGGGTAACCCGTTTCATATGGCTTTTAGAAAGGGGGAAAGGTCCCAGGCCTCCAAACCGACCCATTTTTATGCATAATAGAGGATTTTAACGCGGGCGTTTTGATTGCCAAATGAAGTTATTGAGCTTGATTGAAACAAGCAAACACCGAGTTGGGGATGGGAATGGGGTGGGGTCCTCAAAAATATAGTATTTTGGGGAGAATAAGCTTTTATATAAGAATTTTCCCAACCCCAAGAGTTATCTATTTTGAAGATTCTATCAATTTCTTTGCGAAAGTCATACAAAGAAATAAATTGGTTTAAGCCATTTGGAAATTGTTTAGTGAGAACATACCCGGGTAGGGGCCAGTGTCTGATTGCCAAAGGGAAAAGGGGAAGGAGGTTTTTTAATTTTGGATCCTGAAGAGTTTTTAGAAAAAAGGGCCCTCGATTTTGAGGTAAATTTTTATAGTAAGAGAGTTTTTCCAAAGTTTGCAAGAACCTCCCCCCTGGGGGGCAGAGATCGAGCCGGTTTGGAAAGTGTTAGGATGCCCCAAAAATTCGCTCAAAAGGAAGAACATTGTTTATGTGCAGTTTTGATGCCCGAAATCCCTAGATTTGATCTAATTGTTCTGCTAAGGGCTCACAGCAAAACGAAAAAAGGGGGGGGAAAAGAGGGCATCCCTGGCGATCCGTAGTTTTTTGGGAAAGGGTTTAGAGGATTTTTTTGGAAAAACACTCGGGCCGAGGGAGAAGTTAAAATTTTGGAAATTGCTTAAGGATAGGGCCTTGAATCCGAATTTCTCTAGCACTGAAAAACGCGATTTTCCAGTGATTCTTCGAAAGCCTTTTGCACTAAAATGAAGCAGAGAAGGTATCTTATTGGTTTAAAATATGGTGTATGAATTGTTAGTCTTTGGTGGCTCGGGGCCTGTCCCCCTTGGAAAAACCCCCCTGGTCTGCAGCGATCATGTTGCAAGATATCTCTAATCGGTTTGCATTTTTGCAAACCCCCTTAGTGTCCAATTAATAGCGAGATGGGCGAAATTTACCCGGGGTCAGGATTTTTCCCCTTTTTGGGGATCGAAATTATGGTAGCTTGTAGCCAATTTTCCGGGGGAAAAGGTGCTTTTGCCATAGCTGAATTGCATATGTCGACCAGGTGTGGGTTCAAAAAGGGGGGAAAAGGTTTGTAGTATTGTTGGAAAATCCATCTGGGCCGGTCCCTTTCCCCCTTGGAAGCCCCGTATAGAAATGTGCACTTCTGCTAATGTAAATGGGGAATTGATTTTAATAATCATGTCCAAAGATAAGGGGGGATTTTTAAGAGGATAAAACTTTGGATATCCTCGTTTGGGGGGGGTTTTGTGAGGGAGTAAACCCTTAATTATAAGTTTGGTATAGAATCGTGGAAGCTCAGCAAAAGCCTGTGGGTGCAGTATTTTATGGATTTATCGGCGGACATTGGGTAAGGGATAGGATTTGTCCCCGTAGCAAAGCAAACCCTATTACCCCATTAAATTTGGAAGGTTTGTTATGGATTTTAATAGGTTAATTTTATTTTTTAGTTTGGTTATCAAAGTTGGTAGTAGGGTTCCCAAAGGGTTTGTCTGGCCTTATGAAAGTCAGAGGGTTTTTTGGGGGAAGGGGTTTTGTTGTGTTGAGCCTCTGGGCCCACTCAAAAGTGTCGCTAATTCATCCCTTTTTGGATCTTTGTTTTTTTTTTAGGGGAAAATTTGTATTAAATGCTCAAAAAATGCTTTGTGTGCGTTCCATAATATGAAGGGGTTGGTGCTTGAGTGTTGATTTAAAAAAAAAAATATTGAAAATTGTTTTTTATATCTCTCTGGAGGATTGGATCAGGAATATTGGTTTGTTTCGCCATGAGAAAGGGGGGGGCCCCGGTGTTCCTGTTTTGTTTTGCAATGAATGGTGCGTGGCCGACCATGTATCATACCAATTTCACATTTCTCTATGGACGAAATATCCACCCACAGAAAATTCTATTTAAATAAGTTTGATTTTGGGGTTAAATTAATAAGTGAAAATCTTTTTCTAACATGGATGACTCCAGCCCCGGTAGAGGGAAGATTGTCTTATCCAGGATGACATCCCTGAAACAAGGTCGTAAAAAGGTCCAACCAAGGGTCAAGACCAGGTTGAAATCCCAAAAAAAAAATAGCCGTCCCGGGAAAACTTTTTCCTTTTTTGTTTTTTTTATTTAAAATCTAGCTGATTGGATTTGGGGGCGTATTTTGGTAAATAGGTATTTTACATTGTTTTTTCAAAACCAAATTATATATCTGCCTCCGGGGGCGATGGATTGGGGGATAGGCGAAAAACAATGTATCCTTTAAATTTCAGAGCCAAAGCCAGCCTTTTTTCTTATCCCTACAGGAAAAAAAATAATATGGGGTATTGTTTTTGCCGGAGTTTTGGTACGGAAGGAAAAGGTGTGTTTCTTGGACACACAAAAAGTCCGTTTGCATCTAGGGCCCCCCTTCCCTCATGGCCTCTTAAATGGGAAATTTAATTCCTTAAATTTAAGATGTAATTTTCAACGCCAATTTGTGGAATAACGAGCTTACATTTTAATACAACAATGTTTGTGAGAAGGATGGGGGGAGAAAATGTCTTATAGGGGCGCCGATGGGACCAGGGGGGAAATGGGGGAAGGGAAGAGGGGGAAGGGGGGGGAATACAAATGGAAAAACATAAAACAAAACCATAATGGGGAGTTGAAAATGCGCAAATTTTCTGGGGGGGCGGGTTTGCCTAAAAAAAACATTGAGACGGGTAAAAGAAAAGGGGATCTCATTAACCGAGGGTCAATGCCCCCCAAACGGGCATGGGTTATACTAATAGAGATTAAAGGATCCCCTGTTTCCCACTGTGGATCACCCCCGGGAAGTTTAGAGATGGACGGGGCCTGCATTGAGGGTTTCAGAAGCGGAATTCCAAATTGTGGCAGCTTTTTCCCCTCCTTGGAATGCAAGGGTATGGGGTTTTGGGCCTTTTCTTTATTATTTGTTTGGTTGGGAACCCCAGCGATATGGAATCTTTTTGGTGCAAGGGCTTTGTAATTGGGGGGAACCTTTTTTGCGGACAGAGTGTGTTGTGAGAGGTCGGCGAAAATTTTTGATCGAGGAAAATAGTTGGGGTTGGTGAGGGTGTCTAGTTGTTGTGTATCGACTTTGGGTGGTAGAAGTGGGTTTGCCAGTACGTCACTAGAAACAGCATTGGAATTGATCGGGTTTAGGTAACGATGGGCCCCTTGATAATGAGATCCTGCTTGGAGCAGTTTGGGAGGAGAACTTTGATCAACTTTGAAGGTATTTCGGAGGTCCGAGTTCGGGAACAGTCTGGAATGCCTTGAAATTTAAGATTTTCCTTCTGCTCGCCCTAAATCTGCTTTTCATCTTAATTTTATCCAAATCCTCCCCTACACTATTTTGGGCACCAAAATCATTTGGGGGCCCTTTAAAATTCCTCCCTTTTTTTTCCCCAAAGTTAACTTGTTATTCATCTAAGATACTTTCAGGTGGAGATAAGGTTGTAGAGATCCGTAGGGAAGTTCGGGGGGGCTAGCATCTTTTTTTCATAATTGGGGGGCATTTCTTGGTCCCTAACTTGAAATGAGTTTTAATACACAGGGGGGATGTGGTAGGGGAGCTTTGATGGGACATGAAGGGCTGCAATTCTGGTGGGGCCTCCGACTTTTCACTCTTTTTTTTCTGGGCGTTATACTAGAGTTCCGGAAATTTTGGGAAAGGATGGTATTTGTCGGTGTGTTTAGTGTTTGCTGGAGGAATGGGGCCTAGAGGCTCTAATGAAAGGGGGGTCCTAAAGAGCTCTGTTTTATTCAAAGGGACGTTCAACTCGAGATTGTGGGGAAAAACAATAGGATTCTGATTTTATAGACTCTGAAGGGATGTGGACCTTGCCAAAGACTGTTAGTACCACCCCCGGCCCCCCCCAAACCCTTTTTGGGTTTCCTTGATGAAGAAAGTTGTTAGACTTTGGGATTTGCCTCTTCTTTTTGTTTTTTTAAAGGACCCCTTAGGTGAGAAAAGATTTGTTTTTTGGAATTTTATAAGTATCAAAAGGAAAGTGGTATTTGACTTTTCCCCAAAAGGAGTGACACACTGTGTGCTTATAGCAAAAGAGGGTTGTTTTAGCCCGAGGGATGGTAATTAGTAATTTTAAGACTGGGGGAGAAATTAAAAAACAAGTTCAATGCCTAAACGCCCAAGGGCAGGGCTTGTAAAACTATAAGGCGGTCTTCACCACTTCCCAAACCCTATGTGAGTATGATAAAGGTGATGTAAGCATGTTCACCATAATGGTGTCAGCGTTGCCCAAAAAAGGTAAGGATGCAACAATTATATTAAATCTGAGTGATGTTGGCAGTGAGTGAAAGATGTCACAGTGGAAAAATTATGTTTTACCCCTACAAACCTCCCCAGAAAATATATAACTATGTGAGACCATGCGGGGAGGTGTTAGGAAGAAAAGATCGCCAAAGGCACTTGGGTGTTGTGCAGGGTGTTTTGGCTAGGCATTACACTCAATGCTAATTAAAAAATAGTTTTTAGAATATTATGATACCCGCACAGTAAGGGGATTTTTAGCTGAACCGGGAAGTAAATTTCTCTTTCAGAATACCATACGCTTTGTGGTCTACGGGCAGGGCAACAAGTCCCAGGGGCCGAGGGCCGGGGTCGCCCCAAACCCGTAAAATTTGTGGTCAGGCGAAAACCCCAATCCTCCCGAACCACGCCCTGGCCTTCTCCGGGGGGAAGGGGGGGGGGGAGATTCCTTTCAAAAATTAAAAATATCAAATATACCCCTCCCTTGGTTATGAAACTTATTGGTTTTTAGGGGCCCAAAAGAGTGATCCTTGCCCCCTTTATAGGTTTGCCACCTAGTTTTCAAGTGTCTCTCAGCGTTTGTGTCGGGTCCATATAGGGGGTGAAAAGGGGGGGGGGGGGCAACCGCAGAAGGGGCCCGAGGGTCAACTGCTAAAACGTGCGAGTAATAGGTGAAAGGGTTTTATGGTTTGCATTTCCCGGGTTAGAATCAATCCACTTTTTCGCCGGGGAACTGATCAGGGGGATCCCAGTCGAAAAATCCCTGATTGCCCTGGAGTGGGATAGAGGGGGGGTTTAAAAAGGCTCGGGGATCCTCAGAAAGCCCCCCAAAAACAATTTGCAGGGCTCAGGGGAAAATCAATGGCCTTTTTCACTCCTCCAGTTGGGATAGCAACAGGTATTTAAAATTGGTGTCCAGTCTCACGCCCCCAATTTTCCCACCGGGCATGTGAGCCGGAAAAACCCCCGTTAACCCCCAACTACTACCTTTTGAGGTAGGAGAAACAGTTGGGTCCCCTCGTCTTTCTCGGGGTCCCACGGCACGTCGATGTCTGGGGGGGGAGGGATCTCCTTCTACGGGTAGGAGTCGCTGGGCAGGGCTCTTGCCAGGGACTGGGCCAGGCCACCGTCGCCGCAGAGTGATGAAAGAAAAGGGTCCGGATCTCTAAAGTGTACCCGGGCCCGGAAACCCTGCAGGCAGGGAAAAAGGGTCCCCCTGCCCTGTGTTACCCGGGCTCTCGGGGTGCCCCAGTGGTCCGCTTCGCGCTCCTCTCCCAACCCCGGGCTCACTGTCTCTGGGGAGGGTCCGGAGTGAACCGATGTCTAAGGGAGAGGGGGTAAGTCCCTCTTCCCCCTTTTTTCTTTTTGGCGTGTGCCTGAACACACAGCCCAAAATGGGACGGGAAAAAACTGCCACGCGCGCCAAATGGTTCCAATCTCCGGGCCCGGGCCTGGGGGGCTGTTTTGTCACCGGGGAGATGGTTCCCTCTGACCGAGAGGCTGTTGGAGGGGCTTTGCTGCAGCGCTGCGGCAGTTCTGCCACTCCGGTGGTATTCCGCTCGGAGCCCTCTTCCAGGCGGCTTGGAGGCCGCGCGGGCCGGGGGGAGCCCGACAGCAGGACCTTTTTTGCGGTCTTGATGTTCCCTCCGGGTGTTGATTTATAGATCCAGGGTAGAGTAGCTCTTTGGTAGAAGATATGCCTGTTGATATAGCTCTGAAAAGAGCTGCAAAATCACTGATGGCCAAGGATTCTCTCTAAGTCGGCAGGAGCGGATGTGAAGCACGTCTTACTCCATCAGCGTCCAGGCCACGCCCCCGGTTCGCATATTTTGATCAAAAGATGTTTAAGCTGCCCACCACTTTCAACGTGATCTCAGATAGGGCAGTCCTATGCTATCTTTACCTCTCAACGAGCCAATCAGGCCTCTCACTGGTCAACCGACCTCCATTATTCAGAGAGAAAAAAATAAATAAATAAATAAAAAACACACCCAACCTGCAAGCTGCCCTTCTTATGACAGCCTGTGAGAGTGGGCGGGTACAGAAACCCAAAATGGAGGCACCCCTTTCTCCCCATATAGGTTAAAATCAATGTACACCAAGTATAACGTATGTTTCTGCACACAAAAAACATTTCTGGAAGGGGTGCCTCCATTTTGGGTTTCTGTACCCGTGCACTCTCACAGGCTGTCATAAGAAGAGCAGCTTGCAGGTTGGGTGGGGTTTTTTTTTTTTTTCTCTTGAATTAATGGAGGTCGGTTGGGCCCAGTTTAGAGGCCCGATTGGGTCGATTGAGAGGGAAAGATAGCATAGGACTGCCCTATCTGAGATCAGTTGAAAGTCGTGGGCAGCTTAACATCTTTTGATCAAAATAAGCGAACCGAGAATCTAGAGTTTTTTCATGTGTGATAGATAGCATAAATGCTTCTTTAGGGGTTTCCACGTAATGTATTGCCCATTTTGCAGTTAGTGTGCCGCGGCGGCGGGCTGTGTGTGTACATTATAATTACATGTGTGCCGCCAGCCCGGGCCAGTGGCACCCAGGTTTGCATACGTTTTTTCAGAAATGGTTTTGTGTGCAGATACATACGTTATTAAATTTGGGGTACATTGAAATTTTAACCTATATGGGGAGGAAGGGGTGCCTCCATTTGGGTTCCTGTACCCGCCCACTCTCACAGGCTGTCATAAGAAGGGGGAGCTTGCAGGTTGGGTGTGGGTTTTTTTTTTTTTCTCTCTGAATAACGGAGGTCGGTTGACCCAGTGAGAGCCCGATTGGCTCGATTTAGAGGTAAAGATAGCATAGGACTGCCCTATCTGAGATCACGTTGAAAGTCGTTTGGGGAGCTTAAACAACCTTTTTATCAAAATATGCGAACCGAGAACTCAGAGTTTTTTCATGTTTGTTATCTAGCATAAATTCTTCTTTAGGGATTTCCACGTGATGTATTGGCCTTTTTTGCAGTAGTGTGCCGCTGGAAGCGGTCTGTGTGTGTACATATATAATTTCATGTGTGCCGCAAACCTGCCAGTGGCACCCAGTTTTGCATACGTTTTTTTCAGAAATGTTTTTGTGTGCAGAAACATACGTTTTACTTGGTGTACAAATTTATTTTAACCTATAATGGGGAGGAAGGGGTGCCTCCATTTTGGTTTTTTGTACCCGCCCCTCTCACAGGCTGTCATAAGAAGGGAAACTTGCAGGTTGGGTGTGTTTTTTATTTTTTCTCTCTGAATAATGGAGGTCGGTTGAAACCCCGTGAGAGGCCTGATTGGCTCGATTGAGAGGTAAAGATGCATAGGACTGCCCTATCTGAGATCACGTTGACAGTCGTGGGCAGCTTAAACATCTTTTGATCAAAATATGCGAACCGAGAATCTCAGAGTTTTTTCAGCTGTGTATACAGCGCTCATTGAAAGCTGCATGCATAGTGATTGAGAAAGCAGGGATGGTAATAACACATTGCTGCCTTCTCAGTGAAGAGCCAAAATATGCGAACAGCTGGCTCTCCACACTCTGACATTCAGATGCACAATTAGTTTACAGCTGCCCTTTTTGCATAGATATTGCAGAACGTCTATGCAGAGATAAACAGCCATCACTCAGGTGTTTTAAGTCATTGGGTGTTCGACAAGTAGTTACTGATGCAGATGGAAGGTAATAGTGCATCTCAAAAAATTAGAATATCATTGAAAAGTAAAAGGGTTCTCCAGGACCATCTTTTTATTTGTTTTATTTGTATTATATTAATGTATATTCATACTGTAATGAGTCTATACAATATATGGGATTCTCTATTTGACTTAAATTATTGATATTAATTATCTTTTCAGTGATATTCAATTTTTTTTAGATGCACTAGTAACAACTTTGATATACCAGAATATGTCCTATAGAAAGTTCTCCACATCGGGTGGCATCATAAGACAATAACAAAGCTAAAAAGTGTATAGGGACAAAAAAGAATAAGACTCAAAGTTAAAAAGGAAAAGAACCACACAATTCTGTATATAATTACATACAACATCAAGAAATAAGTTTCTACTTGGAGGATGGACTTGATTTTTTGTTAGTTGAGGAATCATTAGAACAAACTGAGGGCTCTTCTAATATGTGCGATTGTTTTGTAAAAGAGAGCCTGGGTTGTCTATGGAATTAACCCCTTACCAACATTGAACGGGGGTAACAGCACAGAATGGAGCCAGCTCCATTTCATGCTGCTTAAACCCTTAGATGCCACGGCAATCGTGGCTGCGGCATCTAAGTGAAATGAGAACGTATGCCCCGTTTTTTTACTCCGCTTGGGAACTGTGCGGCGAAATCGTGAGGTCACGATCGGTTTACATAGTGGCTAGAAGCCTTATTTTACTACTGTAAACTCACCATCTTTGTACACCCTATTGCATTTTTTATACAATGCAATATGATGTATTGTTTGTGCTCCCTAGTGGTCAGGCACCCAAGTGGAACTCAATGTTAAAGTAATAATAATAATATAATAATAATAATATAATAATAATAATATTTTTAACACTAGAACTACGAGGGAGTCATTTTGCTCCTTTCGTTTTTTATTTCTTTTCTGTGACTACATTTTTCAGATTCGCTTGAAACTCGTAAACTTTTCCTCAATATGATGTGAAAAAAGATTTTGTGAGAATAAATAATTTTGTTGAAAATTTGCGCGTTTTTTTCAAAATTTACCAAGAACTCTGAAGGGAGTCATTTTGACTCCCTACTAAAATTTGAGGTCCTTTTGTCACTAAATTTTCTAATAAAGTTTTGTGCATATTTTTTCACTCGTCTTATTTACCCGGGAAAGTTTTAGATGTAGTTCAATTTACATGTCAACTTTTTAAACATTTTCCTTTGTTTTTACCTGCCTTGTATTACTGTGTATGCTGAACAAAATAGCTTTGTTTACTCTAGGCTCTTATTTTATGCTAATGAAGGGTGGTGGTTTTCTAAGGTTCAAGCAGGAGACAGTATTTGGATAGTAACTTTACTACAGTTCAGCTGAAGAGACAAAGAGAACAACGCAGACATCCGAGCTTTTTGAAGACTCATACAGGTATGAATTGTTAGGAAATAGTTTTAGCGCCTGTCAACTGATTAGCCCACCTATTTTAAGGTGCCGAAAACAGTTATTTTTTTTTTAGTTTTCATTTCATTCTATTTTTCAGCAGGGAACTATATAGAATTATGGAATTGTGGGGAATATGGAGAGAAGACGTTTGTAAAGGGCCTCAGGATATTCTTGGCTATTTTTGCAATTCCTACCGGAGAATGGAATCGGAATCCGAATTGCAGAACATGTATTTGATTTGACAGTGAGAAGATTTCATTCTCAGAACATATCAAGTGAATCTGAAGACTCAAAAGGAACAATCCAGAAGGTAAGTATTATGTGTTTTATTTGTTCTTCCACACACTGAGTTGGGGCCTGTGCACACTAGCAAATTCTGGCTGAATAGCCATCGGGATATTCTTGCCGCAATACGGCCGTACCTGCCCACTCATGCCTGAAGCTCCGCTCCGAACCCCGGGCTGGAGCCGCTGTCAGGGACAGAGCAGCGCTTGCTTACGCGCAAGCACGGCTCCGCCCAGACACGGCTCCAGCCCGGGGTTCGGAGCGGAGCTTCAGGTATGAAACTCCGCTCTGTACCTGACGGGCGGGTTACGGGCCGGTGGGGGGTGAGAATAACCGGTCGGATATTCCCCGCTAATCCAGCCAGTGTGCACGGACCCTTACAAACAAAAAATTCTAAATATTCATAAACTTTTTTCCAGATATTCCAAGCACATCAACTGGGATCGGGCTCATGCAGTTATGTTCCCTCGTGACCATCCTCCTATCGTGGACAGAAAAAAACAGCAAAACGCCCCAAAAAATGAAAGAACAACAGGTAACGATGGCGGCAAAGGGTAAATGCAACAACAAACACCAGAGAAGGCGAATCTGAAGGAATACTAGTTTCAGGGGAGGGTTTATTCAATGGAAACCTGTTTGAAATTGGAGAACACTTGCCTGGTAGGGTGACAGCCAAAATTTTTTCCTTCGGAAAGGGCCACCTGGCCCTACAGGATACGCCAGAAGAAATATCTTTATCGATAGTCCTTTTGAGCGCATGCGTTTAATTTTTTTGATTCATATATATTGACACATATAAAGAAAATGTACGCTTGCAGAAACATGCAGAACAATAATTTACAGTTTACTCTATCTGATGAAGAGCTAGATGCATTCATTGCGATAATCCATATGCTCGTGGAATATCTGGCACGAACCGCACTCGATTAGCATATTTGGGTTAATGACTGGGAAAACCGTTTAGCAAAGCGACAAAGTCTAGGGACCGCTTTGTTGAAATTATAGGGGTTTCTCAGATTTGATGAGAATCTACTCGATCGAGAGACTGCAAAACGGGCAAGTTTGCTCTATTTTTCTACTGTGGGGACAGGTTTATTGAAAATTGTAATTGCGTTTACAAACCTGGCCATACATAACGGTGGATGAGAAAATTTTCCCATGCTAAACTAGGTGTCCATTCACGCAGTTTCATCCTTCAAACCGATAAATATGGCCACAAAATATTGGCTAGCTGTTGATAAGGATAGCAAATATCTGGCAAATGGCTTCCCCTTATCTAGCAAAGATGACACACGCCGTGCTGAGGACCGTTTAGCTGACCATGTGGTAATGAAGTTATTGACCCGTTTTTGAAAAAAGGTCGCAATGTTACAACCGATAATTATTTTTACTTCAGTAAAATTAGCTAAACAGCTAAAAAGCAAAGGAACAACCATCGTGGGAACACTGAAGAAGATAAGGGGAGAAGTGCCCCAAAAAATAAAATCCATGAAAGAGAATTGTACAACACTAAAGTTTTAGAAATGAAGACAATTTTACACTTACAGTTATCAAGGAAAGGTCAACAAAAATTTGTCATTTTGAGTTCCGTCCATCCCCGATTTGTTGTTTGCGTCTGATTCCGCTAAAAAAACTCCAGAAACGGTAAAGTTTTTACAAAGAAACAAATAATGGAGTAGATGTTGTGGATCAGTGGCACAAAATATAACCACAACGAACATGCACAAGGAGATGGCCTGTTCATGCATTTGAAAATGCCTTAGACTTTGCGGATTAAATGCATGGGTAATATTCAAGGAGATAACCCACCAAAAAATGTCACGCAAGGCATTTTTGCAAATGCTTGTGAGAGAGTTAGTGGTCCTTATGTCACAGATAGGGAAAAGGGTTCCACGTCCCAAGTTTTACATGCTCAAAGTGATGGTTCAAACAAAATTTTGCCAGATCAAAGAAAAAATCAAGAAAAATAGATCTGTCGGCAATTTGTAAGACTTGTGGTAAGTCTTTTGTGTGGGCAAAGTAACTGCCATAAATCAAAAGGGAATGCCTAAAATGCAAAACACAAAATGTTTAGAAGGTGAATTCTGCGCCATTTTTTTCATTTTTATGCTTTCCTCCACCTACATTTTCTCTGCTTTTTTTTCTTCAGTTGTTGTTTTAATGTGTGCACTTGAATAAAAAAAAATGTTTGAAAAACGTCTATTATAATTATTGTTATTTCTGTAGAAAAATAAGAAAAGCAGAAAAAAAACAATCAAAACATTACTGTTGGATCTCACAATAATAATACATTACAAAAAAAAATAATTATTAATAAATAACCACAAATAAACTCTAAAAATAAACGAAAACAACAAGGAGTCAAAATGACTCCTTTTTAGTATTCTAGGCGGGGTCACGAGTCCAGTAGTCCTAGTGTTAAAGTATAAAAAATATGAAATCTTCAAATCAACCCCCTTTGCTATTTTACAAATAATAAAAAAGTTAAACATAATTCGTATAATGGCGTCCGTAAGGATATGTTCACGCGGCGTGTTTTCGTCCGAGCTGCTTGTTGGATCCGTCTGTCGGTCCCCAAACGGACCCAAACACGCATCTAACAAATAGCAATGTTATTTTACATTGCTTTTAATATGAAACACATATCGGCGTTCACACGAGTGATCGATGATGCGTGTCTCACTGCGTCTTTCGGATCCATCTTTTGGATCTGTCCCAGGAATAGACATGTAAATTCTTGGTCCGAAAAACGCAGCAGGAGCTCTATTTAAAATGATAGGGTGCGCTCCTGCTGCATCCAACACGCATCCAAACACGCAGCTGCATATTGGATACGTGTTGGATCTGTTTTGGATCCGATTGCTGCAGCAATTTTGGATCCGATTTTTGGAGCCAAAACTTTGGTGCAGAACAGATAGAACAGCCAGACCAGGTTAAAGGTGGTCTGACTGAGTCTGAGTTGTCGTATTGGCACTAGACTGCGCCTGTATGTATGAACTGCAGAAGAACAAGTTCATACATTCAGTCTTTACTACCTTAAAGCGATTTAGAACTGGTCTTTCAGTGCCAGAATTCATACATGTCGCCCTACATGTTTGGTATTGCCAGATTAATATCAACCTGTAGAATACAAGTAACACATCATTTAAACCGAAATTCAATAGGTATGTATAAATTATACATGAAATTCACACATCTAAGGATGCCCATACACCTTCATTTCCTCCTGATTTGCATCAAATTATTGTGTGGTAACAATCTGCATGCTCTATCCTTTTTTCCTCCAACATCATCATTTTGGGGAGAGTTGTGAGTAAATCTCTCTGAACTCAGTAGTGTATGAAGCCCTCATGGGATAGATCAATACCTTCCTTATTTGAGGCTTGTTATGATTCTTAACTAGGTGATAAATTGCTCTAAATATGCTTTGTGATCCTCCATCCACTAGGGCACTGGCAACCTCATCATTATTTGACTCTTTTACAAGAGGAGTCATATGGGTGTAGTAAAATTAACCCTGTGTGTGTAGGATAGAAACCTCTATGGGCGTGTTATGGAATGGTGAGAGACCTAGTCATGATCACCTCGCTGTAGGAGATGGTGCAGCAAGAAGAGAATACTTCAGGAACACTTTCCTGCAAAAGATATTTAAAACTTAAAGTTATAAGTAAAAAATATTTAAGTTTAATATATGTTGTGGTTCTAACTTCCTTTCAACAGTATGGTTTTGATTAATTGGCAACTACTATATAGTTCCAATCTCTAGACCCCGGCACCAAGTCCACAATGTTAGACAAACTATCTTTAGACCACTCCACCAAAGGTACAATGTTTCACAGTTTCTTCACGTCCCCAAGTATGGTCACATTTCTCCAGAATGAACCACTTAATTGAACATTTGAGGTTTATGGTTTTAATGGGAATAAGAGTTAATGCAACAATTTAAAACTTTGCAATATAGGCTCAATATCCATGGTAACTTCATGTTTCCCTATGTCTAAACTGGTGTAATTACAAATTACCCACCAACAGTGAACTGATAAGAGCAAGAGCTATTGGCTTGCCTCACAAGTTTGCATTCTCTATTTTTAATGTTTTTAAGATCCTTTGAAGATCAATATCTAGTACAGTATAAATATACAAGATGAAAAAACCCCGTCACGGGCCAAACTTCATAAAAAGGAAAAATCCACTTGCACTCACAAACATAATAAGTGAAAAAAATAGTGTGCATTATTCCATGTCCAAAGGCAACGTTTCGGCTCACTCAGAGACTTTCTCAAGCAGTAAATGGGTGGTAAGCATGGTCAGTGCTCATAAATATGCAAACGTATTAGCTGATATAGAAATAACATGCAAAACACAAATATAGAAAAATCAGCGTACAAAGTGACAATCACATCATATAAAAATACAAATCCATACAATATAATACAAAATTACAATAGTGCAATACTTAAGTTAATAAAGATTAATCAATATATTCAGAAAACATAATTAAGAATATTTACATACAAAAAGAAAGGGGCGGAATGAGTTCCTCCTATCACAAATATTGAAAATTACCTCTTAGACTATCATGCGTGCGTCTCGGCATCTGTAGAACACTACCATGCATGTCCAAACCATAAGCATCGTGAGAACCCACCGCGTCTCTCGCATGCACATTACAAGAAAATAACCTAGACGCCATCTTAGGTCATGGCAAAGTACAGCA
This sequence comes from Phyllomedusa bahiana, assembly GCA_025379985.1. Taxonomy (NCBI): domain Eukaryota; kingdom Metazoa; phylum Chordata; class Amphibia; order Anura; family Hylidae; genus Phyllomedusa; species Phyllomedusa bahiana. The sequence continues at coordinate 96,422 of JAODAL010005298.1, forward strand.
GCATCACCCTGCAATGAAATAACATTGCAGATGAGGCACCGCTGGATCGCCAGGACCATGTAAGTATAAAGAACAAAATAAACAGAAGAAATAAAGAGAAAAATATAATAAACAGAAAAATAAATTAAGAAATAAAATAATAAAGTAATAAAAGATAAATATATTTTGTTATTAATACGGTCATGGACAACAGATTCAAAGAGAGAGAGAGAATGTGACAGTGCACGTACAGCTGTGGTGAAAGAGCAATGCACACTCTAACCAGCTGCAAAACATGTATGGTGAAACACCACACTGGATCACAGCTAGTATACTCCTCCAATAACATAGCCCCTAAAGTGCAACAATTTAATGTCACAAAAAAGAGGCAAATACAGAAAAAGTCCCACAGACCTGGGTGACTCCTCACCATACGGCACATACACAGTGTGTGTGTCATACACACACCTGTTCCTGAACCACCGTTTTTATTTTTGGGATATTGCTATCTGTGGCAAAGAGTTATTATTATTTTTTTTAAATTTAGTGTTTATTAAAATCATTTTCGTATAACAAAGACAAAAAACAAATCTCACAGTCACATCCCATAAGGAGTACAATGATGGAGGCAGAATCAACAATGCACTCTTTTTAATGAGGAGAAACAAAAGAATATGCAGACATATCCCAAAAACCACTCAGACTGTGAGAGTAATAGTACAACTGGTCAAAAAAACAAAATAACAAAGAGAAAAAAAAAAAGAAAAGAGAAAACAAAACCGAGGGGTGGGGGGGGGGGGGGGGGGTTAGGGGAGAAAAGCCCCCCAAATAACCACAGACCCACCGAGGGGGAATAATGCAGCTGAGTACGCAAAATGTAATACTCCAAGAAAGGGAGAATCAGGTCAACACCAAGGGGAGAGACCACTAAAGCCCCCCCATCCCAAAATCCCACAATCTGACGGGGCTTTAAGGCCTGGGAGGCCTGAAATAGGACCCACGGGTCCAGGTGCGAAGAACCGGGTAGCATCATCGCGTGAGTGGATTATAAATTTCCTCCATACGATAGAGGAAGGAAACCTCTTCAATCCACTCACCAACAGAGGGGCGGAAGTCTGGCGCCAGTGGCCTAGTATAATAAGTTTTAGCCACCTGAATAAGATGTCTAACCAAAAGATTTCTTATAAGTGATTTGGGGGAAGTCGAAACATAAATAAAAGCTAGCTTCGGGAGAGTTCGTCACAGAACCCCAGTGCAGTCACGATAGCCCGTAGTACGATATCCCAAAACCCCCTATAGCCACACATCCCCACCATATATGGACCATTGTTCCCGGGCTCCTGATTAAACAACCCCCAGGCACTTTCCGGAACCGAAAGGAACCATTTGTGAGAAGAAACGGCACCCTATACCACCTGAAAAGGGATTTTATAACTATCTCCTGGACTTGCAGCAATAACGCTTGTGGGTGAGGAAGAAACATTTCTTCCATTGATCCATAGTGAAAGACTTCTGTAGCTCCCTTCTCCCAAGCCGCACACAAAGAGGGAGAGATGACCAGCAGGGAAAGGAGCCACAAATAAATCTGAAGATCGGGTTCAGTACCGAGGGGAAAGCATAATCTTTCCATCGGGTTAAGCCCTATCGAATTAGTCTTTTTAATAACATTTTGGTGAAGAAATGTCACAGTTGGGACATACTCAATTAAGTTCCTGGGAGCCCGGGCAGCCATCCTGCACTAACTCCGAAGGGAGAAGAATTTTACCTCTGTTATGAATATGGGAAAGGAGGGGGCCCATTCCCTAGAGCTCCCAAAACGAATTCCCGGGGAGAAGCCAGCCGGAAATAGGTGATTATCAAAACCGGAAAAAAGGGGGCCTTTTTAAATCTAAGAGAGCCTCAGACTTTTTGCCCTAGGGATGATCAGTAAGGTATGGTCGTACTAAAGGACATCCGGTCGTAGAGAAAGAGCTCTCAGGGCCCAGGGCAGGGACACCAGGGACTGGACAGAGGATTTGAGCAATGCGAACCCATAACTTTCCCTACAACTGTGGGATCGGGTCCACGAACCTAGCATAAGCCCCGCCAATAATACAGCCTCAGTCAGGAAACCCACCCCACCAGAGGTTTTGGCTTAAAAGTAAGTTACGACAAATTCGGGGGCGACGGGAAAACCCAAAATAAAATCACTAAAAGCGCGATTAACCTTACTCCAGAAGGTAATTGGAATAAAAGATGGGAATCGTCTGAAGGAGGTACAGGAATTTGGGAAGAATGACATCTTCAATAGTTTATTCTGCCGAACCATAAAAGTCCCGCTGGGACCAAGTCTTAAGTAGGGTGAGAAACCCTGGATAGCAACTGGAAAGCTCGTCTCAAATAATTTAGAGGGGCCCAGCGGGATAAAAATCCCCAAGTGGGAGATACCCGAGGCAGGCCAGGAAAAGGAAAATTTCCCCTTTAGGGCGTCTATGATGGCGGGGTCTATCGTGATGTTTAAAGCCTGGGACTTCGTATAGTTATTTTATAGTTCGACCAGGCACAAAATTGTCGTAGCCGGACATCAAGGAGGGAAGAGATATGAGAGGATCGGTGATATAAATCAAAAGGTCATCGGCAAAAGCCAAGCACTTAAATTCACGGCCACCGATTGTGATGCCCTTGATATCCGGGTTAGAACTTATGGCTTCCAATAGGTGCTCCATAACTAGGACATAAAGTAACGGGGACAGCGGGCATCCCTGTCTAGTGCCGTTACATATGGAGAAGGGGTCATACAATGTGCCATTGACTCTCACTCTAGCGGACGGGTTCTTGTATAGAGCCATGATTTTGGCCGAGAAAAGGGGACCCAGGCCAACATGGGCAAGAGTGGATGCAAGAGATTCCCAAGAGATCCTATCAAAAGCTTTTTCAGCATCAAGCGACAGGATCATCAAGACCTTACAAGAGCGCGCATACTGAATTATATCCAAAGACTTGAGCGTGTTGTCCCGAGCCTCCCTACCAGGGACAAAACCAACCTGGTCCGGGTGTATCAATGTAGGTAAAAGGGTATTAAGGCGATTTTCTAACAATTTAGCGTATATCTTCAAGTCCACATTCAAGAGGGAGATGGCCCTGTATTTTTTCTGCACAGCTGAGGTCCTTGCCCTTCTTGGGGATCAGGTGATATGTGCCCCAGAGAGGGTCGAAGGAATATGAGTAGTGGCCGAAATGGCATTAAAAGTAGTTAGCAAAATAGGGGAGAGGGATGGCAACAAAGTCTTGAAAAATTGTGGCGTGAAGCCATCCGGGCCGGGGCTCTTTCCACCCGGGAGACCCTCACATCACCATTTAAATTCCTCAGATGAAAAGGGCCCTCCAAGTCCTGGATCGCTCGTCAGGTAGTATCCCTGAAGGGGGATAGGGTGTCCGTTCGGCAGGGGAGGAAGGAGGGAGCATGGGCGCTAACTGATACAGCTTAGGTAGTACGAATTGAATTCCTGAGCTATATCAGCTTACTATTGGCCAATTTACTGCAGAGGTTTCTAATACAAGGGATAAAGAGGAAGACATCCGTCCCTGGAAGCACTAGCCAAGAGACGACCACTCTTGTTTCCAAACTCGTAAAATTTACTGCGACAGACTTGTAGCAGCCTACCCCACGAGGCCTCAAAGAGGCATCGCACCTCGAGGCGGGCCAGGGGCAATTCCTGAAGGACGGACGGGGAGAGGGCCTGCTATAAGGTTTCCAGTGATCCACTTTTGTAGGCCTTTCGACAGCGGGCCTTCACCCTCTTCAGACAACACCCATGCTTGATAAGGACGCCCCTTAACACGCATTTCAGAGCCTCCCATTTTATCGTAAGAGCAGTCGTGTCTCTCTCATGGTCGAGGACGAAATGGTCGAAAGTCTGACGAAGATCGGCTAAGCAGATCGAGTCAGTCATAAAGATTCATTAAGTCTCCAGGGCCTGTCGAGCAACCGAGGACAGGAGACTGAATGACGCATAGACAGGAGCGTGATCCGACCAATCAATGCTGCCAATGGAGGTATGTCGCAACCATGAAGGGCTCCATGTGGATTTTGGAGATAGTCAATACAACTAAATGTATTTTGGGGGTATGGAATAGAAGCTATAATCCCGATCCAAGGATGTTGAAGGCGCCAACTATCGCTAAGCTGAAAGCGAAGAAGGGCCCCCTTCACCCGTTTGATGGCCAACTACGGGAGGGACGCCCGCCCAGAGGAGTTATCCAGGGTTGGATCGAGAGTCAAGTTAAAATCCCCACCGAAAATTATAGTCCCCCTCGCCCGGCGTCCAAAAACATCCAGACTGCCAGAAGAAATGGAACCTGACCCTGGTTAGGGCATAAACATTTACTATGGTGAACATGAGACCTCTAATCGAAGGGCCAGATGATATAATCTAGCTTCAGAATCTACGACAAGTCCAAGACCTGTGTGGCAAGGACTTGTGGAGGGCGATAAACTACACCCCTACCTTCGAGATGAGTAGTTTGGGGCAAAACCATTCGATATAATACCTGGTTTTTTAAGGCAGGGGCCTGGAGGAATTTTTAAAATGGTCTCCTAAAACATGCTACATGGACCCGTTTCTTGTGGAAGTGATAGAGGATTTGGGAGCATTTCGCCGGGATGTTCAAACCCTTGGTGTTGAGAAAGCAATATTAAAGTCCCCCATTTAACCGAAGGGAAAAAATGCCTGGTGTACGCTGCCACCTCTGGTCCAACAGAAAAGGGTGGGGGAGGGAGAGGGGGACAGAGAAGCAAGAACCGAAACAAAAAAAAAAAAACAGAAAAGGACAGAGGAAAGAACCTCTGCATAAAGAACCGTTCTAGTATCTGAGAACCGGGGAGACCCTCAAGCCAAAAATCCTACTCAAAGGGGTAGAGAGAGTGGGCCAGTCCGGCAGGGACACATCCGAGATATGTAAGTCCTGTAGAAAGGCAGGGACATCCTCAGGAGAACGTATAGTATAAAGGGTTGGTCCCCCCACCGGAGATAAGGGCAAAGGGAAGCCCCATCTGTAAGTGTATTCCGCCCTTGAGCACAGTGAGAATAGGTCGCAACATAGCTCTCGGGCTAGAGTGTGACGGACAAGTCCGGGGAAATTTGTAAAAATGACGCCCTTGAAAACGGGACCGGCCATTCCCACTCGGTCATGATATCTTCTTTAAGTAGGAAAAAATGAACACGGGAGATCACATCACCGGTGGGTGGGCATTCGGACTCGGGGGGCGTAGGGCTCTATGGGCTCTATTCAATTCAATGTGAGCGTTTGTTGGACGGCCCAATTTTGTCGTTGAAGATAGCTGAAACAGTGGAATAAAGATCAGAGGAAGGGACCGTTTCAGGGAGACCTCGAATCCGGAGATCATTACGTCTCCCCCTATTTTCTACATCGTCCAGATGCTGCTGCAGGTGGAACAGTTAAGAGGTGTGCTGTTGTACTACCCCCTGCAAGGCAGACAAGGTGGTAGAAGACAACTCTTGAGCTTGCTGGAGGAGTCCTACTTGCTCGATTTGCGGAGAGTTCTGTACGGAACTGGGCTACATCCTTCCTGTGTTCTTTAAGCAGTCCCCTGGGGCAAGAAGCGATATCTTGCCTCGTAGGCAAGTTCTGGGTGAGTTGTTGAAGATCAGCAAGCGTTACAGGTTGGTTAGAGGGGTCCGGTCTAGGCGACATGCGAGGGTCCTGGACGCCCATCAGAGAGGCGGATGAGGGAAAGTGCGTGCCCACAGAGCCTCCGGGCAGAGAACTAATAGGGTGGTCGCAATGGTCTGAAGCCGCCAACTTTAAAGCCCTAAAACGCCCTTCCTAAGAGTGACTAAGCGAGGAGAGAGTAGAGGGACTACTAGAGTGGTGGATGGAACCATGGAGAGGAGAAGGACAATCCGGGTCCCGGCACACAGATGGGGCATACCAAGAAGAGCCCGTGGACCACAAAGGAGAGGAAACAGTCAGGGCTGGCTGCAGCGAGGGAGGGAGATCCAACGGGCCTCTGGGAGTCCGGTCCGCTACATGGAGGGGCTACGACAGTCCTGAAGCAGGGGACTAACCCACGTTCACTTGGCAGGCAGTCTGACGAAGATCGGCTAAGCAGATCAAGTGAGTCAGTAAAGATTCATTAAGTCTCCAGGTCCTGTGCTGAGCAACCGAGGACGGGAGACTGAATGACGCATAGACAGGAGCGTGATCCGACCAGATCATGCTGCCAATGGAGGTATGTCGCAACCATGAGAGGGCTCCATGTTGGATTAGGAGATAGTCAATACAACTATATGTATTGTGGGGTATGGAATAGAAGCTATAATCCCGATCCGAAGGATGTTGAAGGCGCCAACTATCGCTAAGCTGAAAGCGAAGAAGGGCCCCCTTCACCCGTTTGATGGCCGAATACGGGAGGGACGCCCGCCCAGAGGAGTTATCCAGGGTTGGATCGAGAGTCAAATTAAAATCCCCACCGAAAATTATAGTCCCCCTCGCCCGGGCGTCCAACACATCCAGGACTGCCAGAAGAAACGGAACCTGACCCTGGTTAGGGGCATAAACATTGACTATGGTGAACATGAGACCTCTAATCGACAGGACCAGGATGATATATCTAGCTTCAGAATCTACGACACAGTCCAAGACCTGGTGTGGCAAGGACTTGTGGAGGGCGATAGCTACACCCCTACTCTTCGAGAGGGAGTAGTTGGCGCAAAACCATTCGGTATAATACCTGTTTTTAAGGGCAGGGGCCTGGGAGGATTTAAAGTGGGTCTCCTGAAAACATGCTACATGGACCCGTTTCTTGTGGAAGTGATAGAGGATTTGGGAGCGTTTCGCCGGGATGTTCAAACCCTTGGTGTTGAGAGAAGCAATATTAAAGTCCCCCATTTAACCGAGAGGGAAAAAATGCTGGTGTACGCTGCCAGCCTCCGTGGTCCAACAGAAAAGGGGGAGGGAGGGAGAGGGGACAGAGGAGCAAGAACCGAAACGGGACAAAAAAACAGAAAAGACAGAGGGGAAGAACCTCTGCATAAAGAACCATTCTAGTATCTGAGAACCGGGGAGACCCTCAAGCCAAAAATCGGCTAGGAGGGGATCCCAACCTACGTGAGGAACGTGGAAGACAGGCATGGTTCAGAGATAGCTCCAACAGCAAGATGAAACCAATTATGAGCTGTAAAAAGAAACCAGGCTAATATATGAATACAAATGCAATAAGCATGTCAAAGAGTGGTCACCCCAATTAGAAAGGTAACAGTATGAGGCCCAACAAGGCCAACAGTATAATACCAATAGGCATAATGGAAAAAGCCCCGGGGGACCATAGTAAACCAGGCCACTCTAAAATGCAAAACCAACAATAAGCTGTAAGGGAGTGGCTCAGGTAGTAACCGCCAAGTCCTGGGCAGGAGCAGGGCCCGACACCAAGTAGGTTTTGGCTGAACGGGGTCGTCTATTGCGGGACCTTCTGGGGGGGAGGCCCGGTTCGGGGGAGTGAGATCTCGTCTCCAGGGGTCGTTCTCGGGGATTCCTACTCAAAGGGGGAGAGAGAGTGGGCCAGTCCGGCAGGGACACGTCCGAGATATGCAAGTCCTGTAGAAAGGCAGGGACATCCTCAGGAGAACGTATAGTATAGGATCGGTCACCCAGCCGGGCTATAAGGGCAAAGGGGAAGCCCCATCTGTAAATGATATTCCGCTCCTTGAGCACAGTGAGAATAGGTCGCAACATAGCTCTCTGGGCTAGAGTGTGGCGGGACAAGTCCGGGTAAATTTGTAAAGTGACGCCCTTGAAAACTGGGGACCGGCCATTCCTCACTCGGGTCATGATATCTTCTTTAAGCAGGAAAAAGTGAACACGGCAGATGACATCGCGCGGGTGCTGGTCATTCGGACTCGGAGGGCGTAGGGCTCTATGGACTATCCAATTCAATGTGAGCGTTTGGGGGACGGCCCAATATGTCATTGAAGATAGCTGAAACAGTGGCATAAAGATCAGAGGAAGGGACCGTTTCAGGGAGACCTCGAATCCGGAGATTATTGCGTCTCCCCCTATTTTCTACATCGTCCAGATGCTGCTGCAGGTGGAACAGTTGAGAGGTGTGCTGTTGTACTACCCCCTGTAAGGCAGACAGGGTGGTAGAAGACGACTCTTGAGCTTGCTGGAGGGAGTCTACTTTGCTCGACGTTGCAGAGAGTTCTGTACGGAACTGGGCTACATCCTTCCTGTGTTCTTCAAGCAGTCGCTGGGTCATAGAAGCGATATCTTGCCTCGTAGGCAAGTTCTGGGTGAGTTGTTGAAGATCGGCAAGCGTTACAGGTTGGTTAGAGGGGTCCGGTCTAGGCGACATGCGGGGGTCCTGGACGCCCCTCGGAGAGGCGGATGAGGGGGAGTGAGCGCCCACAGAGTCTCCGGGCAGAGAACTAATAGGGTAGTGGCAATGGTCTGAGGCCGCCAACTTTAAAGCCCTAAAACGCCCTTCCTGAGAGTGACTAAGCGAGGAGAGGGTAGAGGGAGTACCAGAGTGGTGGATGGAACCATGGAGAGGAGATGGACAATCCGGGTACTGGCACACAGACGGGGCATGCCAGGAAGAGCCCGTGGACCACGAAGGAGAGGAAACAGTCGGGGCCGGTTGCAGCGAGGGAGGGAGATCCAACAGGCCTCTGGGAGTCCAGTCCGCTACATGGAGGGGCTCTGACAGTCCTGAAGCAGGGGACGAACCCACGTTCACTTGGCAGGCAAGGGGTCTGCCGTGAGAGTCCTGCTGCACAGGGCTCCCCACGGATCAAGGGGGTCGCCCAGGAGGGACGGCAGAAGGCGTCCATTGGTCAGCAGGAGCACCAGGGGTCGCTGGTAGCTCTGTAGATCTCAGTTCTTGAGGTCCCCAAGTCTCAACAGGAGCAGAGTCCCGGTGGGTTAAGGGTGGGATGGAACCAGGAGTTATGGGAGGCAAGACAGCAGGGTGATCTCCCTTAATTTTGGCCAAAGCTGAGGGAGAGGACCTCATGAGAGAGGGACCCAGGGGCCTCTGAGATGCTTGGGGGGACCCAGTCTTACGAGGCCCCTTAGGACCTGGTACCTCTGCTCCTGGGCTGTCCGCACCAGGGCTGTAGACGCGGTCCAGCTCTGTCTCCTAAGAGTTATTTTTTTTTACTTATTGTGCGGAAGTCTGTGTGAAATCCAGTGTGTGTATTTCTCCCATACACACATCTCAAATCCATCAAGTTTAGTCTTTTGGGAAATTGCTGTATGTGGAAATAGTTATTTTTTCACTTATTGTTGGGACCTCTGTGTGAAATCCAGTGTGTGTGTTTCTCCCATAAACACATCTCAAATCGAGCCAGTTCAATCTTTGGGATATTGCAATATGTGGCAAACAGTTAATTTTTTGACTTATTGTAGGGAACTCTGTGTGAAATTCAGTGTGTGTATTTGTCACATACACACATCTACATTAAACAGAGTTTGTTTTATTGTAATCAAACTCTGTCTAATGTAATTTTATTTGACAGTATGTCAGACAGAGTGGTGGCAGGCCCTTCACATGGGAGGGACAGTGGCATAAATGTTCCTGGAGCAGGCACAGGTCGCAGCACAGTAAGAGGACGTCGCATCAGGGGACCTCGGCGAGGCCAGAGCTACCGGTGTCATCTAGTGGCTGTGTGTTGACCACTAATCCAATGGTTGTTGAATGGTTGATTAAGTCATCCACTTCCTCCCAGATGACATCTGACAACCCCAGCCAAGAGTCGGTGGGTTCGTCAGACACAACCCTTAGTTGACATGGCCCGGGAGCAGGTTAGGGGCCAACAACTGTCCTCAGCCTGCCTCTGTCCCGTTCAGTTCCCTCAGCCAGAGAACTACTATGTGCTGTGGGCTCTGCACCACTATACAGTTCGAGGACGAACTATTTGAGGACAGTGAGCAGCTACTTGGCAGCAAAGAGGTGGGGCAAACATCCGCTGCTTATTGCAGTAGGTGGGCAAGTAGTGATGTGAAGAGTGGCATGAGAGGTTATGTTGCGAGTTGCCAGGGTCTGTACACCGAGACCGTTGAGGAGGACAGCAGTGATGGGAAAACACTAACCGATGATGATGTAGCCGATCGCACTTTTTTTCCTTTTTGTAGTCTGGGTTTTTTTTTTTCTCTTTTCCACATTCAGGTGGATCATTCATTAGGTATCTTAGTAGTCTCATTTAATCTTGGTTTCAAGTGTCCTTTTCCTCCAGCAGCATTAAGAGTTAAATGCACATATGTATAGCACTGGATTGTAACTAGGGAACTGCTATATAAGGAAGCTTTTTTTTGAGTAGACGTTAGTTACGAATAAGGGCTGGAGACATGGCCTGAAACGCGTCAACTTCTCACGTTTGGATGTTTTTAAAGTCATCTTTTATCTTCTTCTAATAAAGAGTGTGCTTTTTCATCGTCACTACGCCTCCTGAATCTCCCTTCCAAGAGTGCTGGGACTCTTTCATGTTGTTTGTCTAACCTCACGCATATCAACAGCCGGATCTTGCTTCCCTGGAGCACTACTGTGGAGGAAGGGAGCGGGCGTTTTCCCCTAGTTGGAAGATCCCAGAGCGGGACGGACGGACCGTGCAGCCCAGCGTCTATGGTGAGCGCCACTCTTTTTTCATTTGTTTGCAAACAATGGAAAGAACATGTTGTCCGCGCTGTGCCGAGGAAGGTTGAGCCATGAGCCCTGCATGGCGCATGTGTTAAATCTGGTTGTCAAATGGTTCCTCAAGTCTTTCACCCATCTGCAAAACATTCAAAAAATGGCCAGGAAGCTTTGTATGCACTTCAGCCATTCCTACACCGCCAAGCACACCCTCCTTGAGCTGCAACGGCAGAACAGCCTCCCCCAACATAGGCTGATATGCGATGTTTTCACTCGGAATTCCACCCTCCATATGTTGGACCGACTCTATAAACAGAGAAAGGCCATTAATGATTTCTTGATGATTCAAGCGGACAGGAGTACTCCCGTGTGTAATTTTTATGTCAGCCAGTGGCAGTTCATGCGTGACACCTGCCGTTTGCTTAGGCCCTTCGAGGATGCCACGTTATTTTCAGTCGCCAGAACTACGGGACGAACAACGTCATTCCACTGCTTCATCTCCTGGAACAGATACTGCAAAATCTGTATGGTCAGGGGACTGGAGACGTGGCGACTCCATCTCATGACCACTTGAGTCCGGTGGGGGCTGAACTGGAGGAGGAGGACATTGGAGCACAAGCAATGTCTGGCGAAATGAGTGGTTTTTCTACACACGTGACAGGAGAGGAGGAGCAGGAGCAGGAGGTAGAGGGAGATGAGGGAGACGAGGCAGATGACCCAGACACACCGTGGCAGTACACAGTGGAGATGGAGGCAGGGGGTCCCTCAGAGTCACTTGAGCGTAGGGCTCTCTGCTGATTTGCCGGGCTAGTGACAGCCGAATAATCACCATCCGGCAGAGGGATGACTTCTGACTCTCCACCGTGTTGGAACCTTACTACCGGTCCAAAATAGGGGCCTTTTTTTCACCTGCCGAGAGGGAGTACAAACTCAAGTACTATAGAGACATCCTATGTGGTCAGTTGGCCGCTGTCTATCTTCGTCATCATTCATCCTCTCGCAGGTCTGACCGAGGCGCTTTTCAGTGCTCACGTACCACTGCAACGGCTGCTGTGGAGAGGGGGGGGGTGTTGAGGAGCAGTACCAGCTCCATCAGTAGCAACCAGAGTCTGGAGTCATTAATGAGCAGCTTTCTTCACCTGTCTTTTGAGGAAGGTACTCACCAGCCAGGTGGTGGCCTACTTGGACAGTACCCTGCCACCCCACATAGAAGATCCGCTGGACTGAGCAGCCAAACTGGATTTGTGGCCTCAACTTGCTGAGTTTTAACTGGAGAAGCTGTCCTGCCCAGCCAGTAGTGTGGCATCAGAGCAGGTGTTCAGTGCGGCGGAGGTCATAGTTACCGCAAGGAGAACTCGCTTGTCCACCCGAAATGTGGAGAGACTCACCTTTGTCAAGATGAAACAGGCGTGGATCAGCCAGGATTTCCACACACCAATGCCTGATGCATCAGATTAGATCAGCCATGCTGCCTCACCCAAACTTTGACAAATGAGTTTGGATTCTTCTGGCTACCTGCTTCAGCTACTATTCTGATGCTTCCACCTGCCCGATGCCACACATCTGCTGCCATTTGCCCCTTCTACCACCTCCCATCTTTACCAGGGACTGTTATTGTTACAAACCTCCCCACTTTTCACTTTGATATTATGTAGCCTTCTGATGCTGCTGCCACCTCACCACTCAGGTCTCCTCATGCTGCTGCTTTCACTTCCAGGCTTTCAACATGTCACTCTCTGGTTTGATGCTGTTGCTGCTGCCACCTCCTCATTATGTCACCTAGCTGCCACCACCTCAAAATTATGTCATTGTGCCACTCTCCGGCCTGATGCTACTGCTGCTGCCGCAGACCTCCACAGTCTGTCACTCTGCTACTCTGTGGCCTACTCATGCTGCTTCCACCTCCACAATCTGTCATTGTGCCACAAACAGGAGTAGGCCACAGAGTGGCACAATGACAGAGTGTGGAGGTCACGGCAGCAGCCACAGCAGCAGCATGAGGTCAGAGAGTGGCACAATGACACAGTGTTGAGGTCACGGCATCAACCGCAGCAGCAGCATGAGGACAGAGAGGGGCCCTATAACAGAGTGTGGAGGTGGCACAAACAGGAGTAGGCCACAGAGTGGCACAATGACAGAGTGTGGAGTTCACGGCAGCAGCCACAGCAGCAGCATGAGGTCAAGCAGTGGCACAATGACATTCTGGAGGTCACAAAACAGTAGTAGGCCACAGAGTGGCACCCAAAGAAAAGAAAAGTGGAGGTGACGGCAGGAGCAACAGCATTAGGCCACAGAGTGGCACAATGACAGAGTGTGGAGGTGACCGCAGCAGCAACAACAGCAGCAGCATGAGGTCAGAGAGTGGCACAATGACACAGTGTGGATGTCACAGCACCAGCAACAGCAGCAGCATGAGATCAGAGTGGCACAATGACATTCTGGAGGTGGCAAATGAAGGAGAAGGCCACAGAGTGGCACAGTGACAGAGTGATGCATGTTAAACGGCAGCAGCCACGCAGCAGCATGAGGTCAGGACACTGGAACAATGACATTCTGGAGGTGGCAAAAAACAGGAGTAGGCTACAGAGTGGAACAATGACAGAGTGTGGAGGTCACGGCAGCAGCAGCATGAGGTCAGACAGTGGCACAATGACAGAGTGTGGAGGTCCCGGCAGCAGCCTCAGCTGCAGTGTGGAGGTCACAGCTGCAGCCACAGTGGCAGCATGATGTCAGACAGTGGCACAATGACAGAGTGTGGAGGTCACGGCAGCAGCCACAGCAGCAGCATGAGGTCAGACAGTGGCCACAATGACAGGAGGTGGAGGTCCGGCAGCAGCCCCACAGCAGCAGCAAGAGGTCACAGAGTGGCACAATGACACAGCGTGGAGGTCAGGGATTAAACAGCAGCAGCAGCAGATGAGTCCAGAGAGTGGCACAATGACATTCTGGAGGTGGCCAAAAAAACGGAGTAGGCCACAGTGTGGCACAATGATAGAGTGTGTAGGTCACAGCAGCAGCCACAGCAGCAGCATGAGGTCAGACAGTGGCACAATGACAGACTGTGGAAGTCGGTTGGCAATACCAGTCCCTGGTAAAGATGGTGGTAGGCAGATGGAGAAACTGGCAGCTGATGTGTGGCATCAGGCAGGTGGCAGCATCAGAATAGTGGCTGAGGCAGGTAGTTTGAACCCAGACTCATTTCTCACAGTTTGGGTGAGGCCTCAAGGCTGATTTAGTCTGATGCCTAAGGCATTGGTGTGTGGAAATCCTGGCCGATCCCACGCTGATTCATCTTGACAAAGGTCAGTCATTCCACATTTCCCGTGGACAAGCGGGTTCTCCTTGGGTTAACGATGGCCCCCGCCGCACTGAACACCCTTTCTGATGCCACACTACTGGCCGGGCAGGACAGCTTCTCCACTGCAAACTCGGCAAGTTTGCCGGCCCGCACATCCAGTTTGGCTGCCCAGTAGTCCGCGGATCTTCTAACTGGTGTGGCAGAGATGCTGTCCAAGTAGGCCACCACTGTTGGTTCAGGGTCTGCTTCAGGTCCTGCTGCTGCTGGCGACTGCCCTCCTCACTAAGCGGGTGAAAGAAGCTGCTCATCAGTGACCCAGACTCAGGTTGCTGCTGTTGGAGCTTGTACTGCTCCTACCCCCCCCCCCCCCCCCACCTTCCCCCAGCAGCCGCGGGCAGTAGTACGTGAGCGCTGAAGAACCCCCGGTCAGACCTGTCAGAGGAGGCTCGATGCCGCAGACATAGGCAGCGGCCAACTGACTACGGAGGATTTCCCTATAGTATTTGAGTTTGTCCTTCCTCTCAGTAGCTGGGAAAAAGGCTCCCATTTTGGACGGTTAGCGAGGGGTCCATAGGTTGGAGAGCCAGAAGTCATCCCTCTGCGGATGGTGGACTATTTGGCTGTCACTAGTCAGGCAAATCAGCATGCTTCGGCCATCTGCACAAGTGACTCCGAGGGGCTCCCTGCCTCCATCTCCACTGTATACTGCCACGGTGCTTGCGGGTCATCCGCCTCGTCTTCCTCATCTCCTTTCTACTCTCCAGTGCCCCTGCTCTTCGTCACCTGGGTAGAAAATCCCCCTAATTTCACCAGACAAATGCTTCTGCCCCAAATGTCCTCCTCATCCCCCTTTTCAGTCCACACTGACTCATGTGGTCGCGAGATGTAGTCGCAACGTCTCCAGTCCCCTGCCAGACGATTTTTCAGCATCTGTTCAGGTCATGAAGCAGTGGAATGGGCGTTATTCATCCCGTAGTCTGGCGACTGACAAATAACGTGGGCCTCCTTGAATGGCCTCAACAAACGGCAGGTGACACGCATGAGCTGCCACTGGCTGACATCAAAGTTACACAGGGGAGTACTCCTGTCCGCCTGGATCATCAAAAAATCGTTAATGGTCTTTCTCTGTTCAAACCGTCGGTCCAACATGTGCAGGCTTGAAATTTCCCAAAGGGTGGAAACATCGCATATCAGGTGTGTTGGGGGAGGCCGTCCCGCCGCCTGAAAATTTGAGGAGGGTGTTCCTGGCTTTGTAGGAATGGATGAAGTGCATGCACAGTTTCCTGGCCATTTTCAGAATCTTCTGAAGATCGGTGGAAGAGTTCAGGAACCTTTTCACAACCAGATTGAACACGTTCTCCATGCAGGGCGCATGGACCATACCTCCTCGGTGCAGCGCGGACACCATGTTCCTCCCATTGTCTGTCACCATGGTTCCGATTTGCAGTTGGTGCGGAGAAAGCCACACATCGATTTCTTGCTGCATGACGCGGAGCAGTTCCTCCCCTGTATGACTTCTTTTTGCCGAGGCAAGCCAGGTGTAGAACTGTGTGACACCGCTGTGCCCTACATATGTGGTATGATGGAGCAGTACTTGTGGAGGCTGAGATGGTGGTGGTGGTGGAGGAGGAGGAGGCGGACATTTGGCGCAGGAGCCGCAGTTTGACAACGTGGAGGAGAAAGCGGCGTCTCCTGTCCAAGTTGTTGGTGTGCCTGGGCAGGAAGCACATTCACCCAGTGGGCCGTAAAGGACATGTACTGGCCCTGACCGTAGTTACAGCTCCAGACGTCCGTGCTGCCGTGCACCTTGGAACAATCCGATAAGCTCAAGGACTGGCCCACTTTCTGTTTTACATATTTATGAAGTGCTGGTACTGCCTTTTTGGAAAAGAAATTACGGCTTGGAACTCTCCATCTCGGCTCGGCACAAGCCATTAATTCTCTGAATGCTGCAGAGTCCACCATTTGGAATGGGAGGGACTGCAGTATCAACAACTTGGACAGGAGCACGGTCAGCTGCTGCACCTTAGAATGGTTGGATGCATACTGTTGTCTCTTTGCAATCGCCTTGCTGAACGACTGCTGGCGCCATGAGTAGCAAGGAGCAGGAGCATCTGGACCGGGAGATGATGTCAAAGAGAAACAGCTCCCTTCTGCAGAGGTGGTGGAGCCTTGACTGGCTGCAATGGCATGCGTTCCACTGGCCACTGCTGCTGCTGCGGTGGCAGGATGGACCACCACATCTGAGCCACGTTTCTCCCAGGCCACCGGATGGTGACGCTGCATGTGTTGACGCAGAGCTGTGGTGCCAACGTTAGATCCCTGGCCACGCTTCACTTTCTGCCCACAGATTCTACATATACCCATATTCGGCTCCTCCGGTGTCTTAGCAAAGAACTGCAACACCGCCGAATAGCTGATTTTACCACCAACGCTCCGCACTGAGTGACTACTACCGCCGCTGCCTCGCTGAGACCCTGTGCCGCTACTTTCTTGGACCTGCGAAGCGGGTTTTCTACCCCGCAGCCGCTTGGCTCCCGACCTCACACTGCTGCTACCCTGCTGACTCACGGCCACACAACCCACTTGCTGGCTGCGTCGCTGCCTGACGCGCAAGCTGACGCCCTCTTCTCCTATAGATGATAAAGCGCTTGCCTAACCCGGCTCCCAAGTGCGGTCGGCTACATCATCTATTTGTGTTTCATCGTCACTGCTGTCCTCATCACCGGTCTTGGTATGCAGAGGCTGACCCCTCAAAACATGACCTCCCATAACACTCTCCACATCTATACTTTGCCACCTACTGCAAGAAGCAGGGGATATTGGCCCCATTTCTTCGCTGCCAAGTAGCTGCTGACTGCCCTCCTCAAATTGTTCATCCTCGCTATATAGTGGCGCTGAGCCCAGACCACATAGTAGATCTCTGGCTGAGGGAACTGCATGGGACAGAGGCAGGTTGAGGACAGGGGAGGGCCACTGACCCGCTCCCGGGCCATGCCAACTAAGGGTTGTGTCTGACGTTCCCAGACTCTTGGCTGGGGTTGTCAGATGTCATCTGGGAGGAAGTGGATGACCTAGTCAACCAATCAAGAACCCTTGGGTTGCTAGTCAGTACACGGCCGCTAGATGACAGCGGCAGTTGTGGCCTCACCGAGTGACCCCTGCTGCGACGTCCCCTTCCTGTGCTGCTACCTGGGCCTGATCCAGGAATGTTTGTGCCACTGCCACTCGCAGGTGAAAAGCCTGCCACCTCTTTGTCTGACATACTGTTTCTTCTAAAATGTACAGACACTGTTTGATGAAGATATCTGTATATGATAAATACACACCCTGTATTTGACTCCAAATGAACCCAGTAATAAGCTTGGGTAACCCTTAGAAATAAAAACGTGCTCCACAAATGGGCAGGAATAACTGACTTGTATGTGCCGTTTAAAAACTCTGTGTATTTTACTGAATATAAAAGCACAAACAGGCTTAAGTAACCTTCGGATATGAATTATGCTACAGAATTTCTTTTGTGGCGGTGAAAAACAAAGTTTCTTTTACTGAGTACAGCTGCAGAAAAATACTTAGTTAACCCTTGGATGTAAATTGCGCAAAAGAATTGAGCAGCCAAAAACTACGAACTTTGTAGCGTGTTACAGTGGCATGTATTTTACGCTACACAACAAGAGAAAAACTTGTAATTAATAGTGTTGAGCGATTTTTATCGACAAAGTTGAAATCGGCAAGGTTTTTATGGTGATCGAAATTTCCAGATCATGCGATAATTAAGGTTAAAATCTGTGCATCATCTATTAAGATCGCGCCTTTTTCGGCGCTTCCTGTAATTTTGGCGCCCAGCAAATCAGATTACAAATAGAGCAGGTGAGATGTGTGTGCGACCGCATGACTGGATGTGTATGGTTTGCGATTGGCTGGAAAAATCACATAACCTCGTTTTACATAGATCTCAGTGTTTCCTGTTTCAGCCTCAGTGTCTCTCAGCGACCATAGTGATAGGACCTGCGCTCTGCCTGTGGCCAAACAGCTCAGCGAAATTTATCTATTTCTGCACAGAGAAACCCTACTATTAGCTGTGATCCTTCCAATTTAGTTAGATTAAGATTTTCAACATTTTTATTAGTTAGCTAAGAGAATTTTAAAGCAGCATCTACCACTGTAAATTCACGGCGGTGGAGCGTGGGGGGCCCCGTGGGCGAACACAGACAAGCGCTATCTATAAAGGACACTGGATAAAGTTCACCAAGACCTTAGTGTAGACATTGTATGGTATATCTTTATATTGACAGTTTGCTATTGAAATATTTCCTGGATATTGGGCAGCCTGAACTTATAGTGGATAAACATCATTTCTAGTACCTGCAGGTCTCTTTGTTAGCTGCAAATCTCCACTGTTATTCTCAGTATACATTCAGATAGGTGTTACAATTTACCCATAACACCTGTGACTGTTTGATATATCCACCGTGCACCTAAATTACAAACCAGCAATCTTGTAGTCAGCACAGGTTATTGTTGCCAAAAATACCGTGGATCGAAGAAAAACTCACAGTTTACGTGTTTTTTTGACTTTTGCCACCCGGCACTGTTCATTGACGCAGCATCTACGTAAATCTTAAAACAGCAATTCTATATTCACCACATGAATTTAAAGGTGCACAAAATACCGTTTATTAGAATCAAAACATAAAGTTACGGTTTTTTGACTTTTGCGCACCTTCCAGCACTGTTTTCATTGACGCAGCATCTACTAAATCTTAAAACAGCAATTCTATATTCACCACAGTGAATTGAAAGGTGCAAAAAATACCGTTTATTATATCAAAACATAACATATCGGTTTTTTGACTTTTACGCGACCCAGCACTGTTCATTGACACAGCTTCTACGTAAATCTTAAAACAGCAATTCAATATTCACCACAGGTGAATTGAAAGGTGCAAAAAATACCGTTTATTATCATCAAAAACATAACAGTTACGTGTTTTTTGACTTTTTGCGTACCCAGCACTGGTCATTGACGCAGCAACTACGGAAAATCTTAAACAGCAATTCGAATATTCATCCACAGTGAATTGAAAGTGCAAAATAATACCGTTTATTATATCAAAACATAACAGTTACGTGTATTTTGACTTTTGTGCATAAAAACCCAAACACTGTTCATTGATGCAGCACTACGTAAATCTTAAAACAGCAATTTTTATATTCACCACCAGGTGATTTGAAGTGCAAAAAATACCGTTTATTATATCAAAACATAACAGTTTACGTGTTTTTGACTTTTTGCGCACCCAGCACTTTCATTGAACGCAGCAATCTACGTAAATTCTTAAAACAGCAATTCTATATTCACCACAGGTGTTTGAAAGGTGCAAAAAATACCGTTTTTATTATTCAAAACATACAGTTTACGTGGTTTTTGACTTTTGCGCACCCAGCACTGTTTCATTGACGCAGCATCCTTACGTAAATCTTAAAACGCTATTCTATATACACCACAGGTGAATTGAAAGGTGCAAAAAAACCGTTTATTATATCAAAACAATAACAGTTTTACGTGTTTTTTGACTTTTGCGCACCCAGCACTGTTCATTGACGCATCATCTACGAAATCTTAAAACACAATTCTCTATTCACACAGGTGAATTGAACGGTGCAAAAAATGACCGTTTAATTATTTCAAAACATAACAGTTACTGTTTTTATGACTTTTGCGCCCCAGCACGTTCATTGATGCAGCATCTACGAAAATCTTAAAACAGCAATGCTATATTCACCACAGGTGAAGTGAAAGGTGCAAAAAATACCGTTTTTATTATATCAAAACATAAGTTACGTGTTTTTTGACTTTTGCGCCACCCAGCACTGTTCATTGATGCAGCATCTACGTAAATCTTAAAACAGCAATTCTATATCCCACAGGGTGAATTGAAAGTTGCAACAAATATACCGGTTTACATTATATCACAACCAAACAGATACCTGTTTTTTGACTTTTGGCCCCAGCACTGTTCATGACGCAGCATCTACGTAAATCCTTAACAACAGCAATCAATATCACCACAGGTGCATTGAAAGGTGCAAAAACATCCCGTTTATATACAACACAATCACAGACTACGTGTGTTTTTTGGACTTTTGCCCAGTCCAGAATTTGTTGATAGACACCCTTGCAGTTAAATTTGAATCCAGCAATTTTTTATGTTTGATTTAGAGGTATTTGAGAATAGCTGTGATTTGCCTCTTTTAATAAGAACTTTCCAAAACTATTCCATACCTTCTCAAATTTTTATATTTCGAACATGGAGCGAAATGCAGGTGGTAAGCGAGCAAAGAGGGGGGTAGCATCATGGAGGTAAGGTACGAGAGAAGGTGCTCCTTCCAGTCTGGCGACAACACGCAGCCACGGATCGTCAGTTGCAGGACCGTCAGGCCTGTCATCGCTGGTCAGGGCCCTGGAATCTAAGTACGAACAACATCGCCAATCTGACCTTCAGTGGTTAAATGCAACCGGTATCTAGCAGTCTACCTCCTCGTCTTCGCAGTCACGGCCACAAATGTCGTCATCAGCACATCAGCATCTGTCCACCATGAAGCAGCCCAAATGTCTACCCGTGTTCGCTCCTCTGGGGATTACCCATTTTCTGACGA
Source organism: Phyllomedusa bahiana (assembly GCA_025379985.1). Taxonomy (NCBI): domain Eukaryota; kingdom Metazoa; phylum Chordata; class Amphibia; order Anura; family Hylidae; genus Phyllomedusa; species Phyllomedusa bahiana. The sequence continues at coordinate 116,989 of JAODAL010005298.1, forward strand.
CCTCTTGATGACAAAATGCGGTGGGTCAGAAGGCCTGTTAAAGCAAAGATCAAGAGGCCAAAAAGGATGATTTTCACTGCTCTGACGCCCAGTTACTGATGCCATCAGAGGAGGTGAAGAAGCCCGGTGCAATCGGCAAAAATCCCGGGCGGTCGGCAACGCCTTGCGTGCCCCTTGCTTGTAAGCCCGCACTTCTGGATGCAGAAAGTCCCAGGACGACCAAGTCACCTTGTTGAAGATGATGATGAAGATGACATTGCGGATCCATCCTGGTCCCTTTTCATGCAGAATTTGCTTGCGAGCGCTTCATTGTGACGAGGAGGAATACGATGGGGGTAGTGTCATTATGGGTTCCCGACACAAAAAAGGGAGAGGGCGTCGCAGAAGTCCCGCTGATATGATTCCGCCAGCACGTCACGCAAACCCCGCTCCTCGCTTATCGCCGTCAAAAAGGTCGCTGGACCTCTCAAGCCTGGCCTTCTTGAGCATGCTGTGATTCACCCACGATGTCATATGCCGCCATTCCCGTAAAACGCATAAGTAGAAGGCAAGAACCTTAAGTGGTAACCACCACCATCATGTCTAGTCACATGCAGCGAATGCATGAGTTTGAAAAATGGAGGGAACACTTGGCCTAAAAAGGCCAGACCGACGCCGGGCATCCAACCACTGTCACAACCCTCTGTCCTCCGCCTCCTCCTCCTCCGCCACCACCAAGCGTTTCCCTTCAGCTGCCGCATGTCTCTCGAGTCATGATCAGGATCAGCCTCCGCTTCAGCCTCCACGTCGCCCGAGTACCACCACACCACCAAGACCCATCCTACCCTTCTCCTCCGCCAGTTTGACGACCTGCATGCCATAACAGCGGCCAGTCTAGAAGCCAGCCATCTGTCTTCCAGTAATGGGAGCAAAAGTAACACATTAACCCAAAACATCACAAATCAAAACCTGAATGTCGGCATTTGCCAGGCTTTTGGCCTTGGAAATGTTGCCTTTCTGTCTGGTGGACAGATGGTTCCGCCACTCATGGCCCTCGCTTGCCCCCAATACCAGATGCCGAGCAGGCATTTTCTTTGCCATAAAAGACATCCTCTGCCCTGCCAGCCACGTGTCATCTAAAAATTTCAAGCCGCGTTGTCTGCATCTGTGTCGGAAAAGTCCATCTGACAGCCGACACATGGACTATAAGCACGGCCAAGGCCGCTATATCTTCTGGACACTCACTTGGGTGAGCTGGGTGGAGTCTCCTGGGGGTGACGTGGCTCTCAAGCCGCGCACGCCATCAAAACCGCAGGATGGTGCAGGGGCTCTTTCCCCCAAGGTCCCTCTGGGGGCATCACGGCCCAAGACACCAGGCCGTGTTGAAATTAATCGCCTTGGAGACGCGTCACACACAGGGTCAAGGAGCCGGTGGACGGCCGTCTAAGCACGAGACCCGAGCGCTGGCTGGTGAACAAGAACCTTGTGCCCAGACAAGGTGGTGTGCGATAACGGGCCGAAACTCTGGCCGCCCTTAAGATCGGTAGCTGGAGCACAGCCTTGCCTGCTCATGTCATTGAACCTTGTGCGTCCAGATTTTCCCCCCCCCTAAAGTCGCACTTCCGCCGTTCGCACCCTGCTTCGGCCCGCCCGGCTGCGGTGCAGCGTCAGCTCGGCCTCCCCGTCAACCGTCTCATTTTGACGTGGCAACACCTGGAATTCCCCCCTCCCACAGCTCCCCACGATTGTGGCAGCAGCACAATGCCATTACGCAGTACGAAGTGACACATGCCTTACAACCCAGCGGTACGGACCTCGGGGTGTTGAAGCCACCGAGAGGGAGGCAGTGAAAGAGCTCTGCACCATCACCTTGCCATTTTGAAGAAGCCCCAAAAATGGTCAGTGCACAATGACCTTGTCAGCATGAGCATTGTGGTGATCTTAGTTCTGAACGATCGTGGACTCGGAAACCAACAGGTCCCGCCACGACGAGAGAGACGACACAGATGCGTACACGGAGCCTTACTCTCCGACAAATCCAAAAGGCCAGACAGTATCACAATTTCATAGGTCTTCATTAGGCCTGGTTCGGGGTCCCAGACTAGTGCAAGGTGGCGCATCAGCTTCTTCAGGGTGGCATCATCTCAGGCAAGTCAGGGCTGTGGTGAAGCGGTCCGGAGGCAGCGGAGGAGGAGGAGGAGAGGAGGTTATTCCCGAAACACCGATGTTACCGACTCCCTCCTTGGAAAGAAGGTTGCGCGAATTTGAGGCGGAGGAGGAAGATGAGGAAGATCAGTTTGCTAGTGCCCCTCGACCCAGAGGCTTGGGAAATTCAAGGCTCCATCTCTCACATGAGTGCTGGGATGGTCCATTTGCTCCAACAGGAGCCTCGCATAAGGCCATCAAAATGAACAACATTTACTGGGTGCCACCCTCCTGGATCCCCGTACAAATCAACAATCAGCACTTTCCTTCCACCCACCCAAATAGAGAGTAAAATGCAGGAAAGGAGACCTTAGGCTGATTGATCAACTGGAGACATCTGTTGCGTCTGCTTCAGACGTCCCCAAATGTCACGGTGGAACAACATCAGCGACGGGACAGCTGGTAGAGTGCCAAGTAGGCGTAGCGGCAGCAGCAGGCAAGGTGGCATGAAGCCCCCTAATGGGTGAACCTCTGGCAATCTTTGGTTACCACCTCACCAACGCATGCAATGCAGGGCACACATCCAACACACAGAGATCAGCTTAAATACATGGGGCACGACTAGCTGCGTCTCAACACCGATGTTTTTGCATGTGTTTTTCCGGACCCCAATAGAACTTCTGGGTATCCAAAATGGACGAATGGCCCGAGCTGCTCTCACGCCATAAGGTATTGTCCTGCCCAGAGCCAGCGTCAATATCTGAGCGGAACCTTCAGCACAGCTGGAGGAGTCATTACAGACAAACAGCATCCGGCTTTCCACAGATAATGTGATCGTTTGACTTTTCATCAAGATGAATCAGCATGGATCTCTGATGATGTAGTGGCCCCAATGGCCGAGGTCTCCGATGAATGCAGTCTACTTCACATTCCTTTTCAAACAGAAATGTCCCCTGAAATTTTTTTTTAAAATGATCATTTCTTACTGCTATTTTTTTCTTCTCTTTTCGCAACAGTTTTCAATTTTGCTGGTTTGTGCTGTAATAACAGCAAGGTTTCATGACAACACTGTATTCCATTTACTCACTTTATCTAAAAGTTCTCGCATTGTCAATGGTTTTGAGGACATGTTGCTGTAGATACAGCAATATCCATGGTCCCGTTGGAACAGAAATGTGAACTTCCTAAGGGGCATTTCTCCCTCACAATTTTAATAGTGGCTGAGAAGTTCATATTTATAATTTTTTGGGGCCATGTTGCTGTGAGAATACAGCTATAATATGGTCCCCTTGGAACAGAAATGTGGCTTTCTAAGTGCATTCTTCCCTCACAATTTTTAATAGTGGGCTGAAAGTCATATTTATAATTTTTTGGGTCATGTAGCAGGACAGGTTGGTTCGTGCCTGTGGTATTCGGGGCATTAAACCAGTGGAGAGCCTGGGCTTTAAGTCCTTGTCCTCTCCTCACTCACCCACATTCCCCCCCTTGGTTGAACTCGATGGACAGTAGTCCTTCTTTCAACCTACTAACGATGTAACTATGTAACCTATGTAGCTGTGAGATTACAGCAATAATCATGGTCCTCTTGTAACAGAAATGTGGCTTCTAAGTGCATTCTCCCTCACAATTTTTTAACGAAGTGGCTGAAGAAGTCATTTTTTATATTTTTTGGGTCATCTGCGTTGAAATGCAGCAATACTACAGGTCCTATTATAAAAAAAGTTGTTTCTAACAGAAATTTTGTTCTTCACAATTGACCAAAGGTGCTCCAAGGGTCCATGCTTGAATGGTTTGGGGGCATTTTGCTGTGACATGGCAGCTATACTACAGGTCCCATTCTAAAAAATGTTGGTTCTAACAGACCCATTTGTTCTTCACAATTGTCAAAGTGGCTCAAGGGTGATGGGCTGTCAGAAACAGGAAAAGTAGGACACTGTTAATGGGACACATATTGCTAAATGACTTGTTTTTGCAAGATCTTTAACATAGCTTATCAATCCCGTATTGAGACAACCCATTTAATACAATGAAAAAAAGAGAAACAAAGACATGTGGATTCCATCCTATTTTAAAATGTGTTTTCTAGTAGGTAAAGTACTAAAAAACTTGCTTGTCAAAATAGCGTTAAAAAAATTCCTCTGAATTGTACAAGGAGGTACAGGAAAACTTGTCCTGATGTAGGTGATTCAAGACTTGAGGTTGGGAGCACGGACAGAGATCATAGTACAGAGACAACTTTCCTCCAGCTCTTGAGAAAATGAAAAAAAGAAGGCCAAGATTAAGGGCACCTGGGGTAACAGTGCGGTAACCACCAGTATGTCCCTAGTGAAGCTCAATTGGGTCCCACACGCATACTAGGGCAAGCGCTACCCCAGGCATGAACTGTATACAGAGGAAGGCTGGAGTTCCACACTTCCGCTTCCGCACTCTGCTTCAGCACTCCTTTTTCGTTCTGCGTCATCAGGGCCAGTTTAACTGCGGTTTTTAGATGACGGACGCCAGCCTGGGCTTGCACCGCACCCACTGTACTCCGCCCGGGGTGCATGCTGTGGCCCCGGACAGGATAGTCAATGTCCAGGGTCAACTAAAATGGTGGGTTAATGACTCCTTTTTTCCGGCACTTTTTAAGGTGGGGGTCAGCAGGTTGGTGCTAATGCGTGCCCAGGACAGGTATAGTCAATGGTCCATGAAACTAAAAGGGGGTTGATAGAACCTCCTGTTCCGGCACTTTTTATATGTGGGGTCAGGCAGGTTTGGGGCTCATGCTGGGGACCAGGACAGGTATATCAATGTCCATTCAACTATAATGGTGGTGAAAGACTCCTTTTTTCCCACTTTGAAATGGGGGGGTCATGCAGTTTGGGGCTCATGCTGTGGCCCAATAGTTAGGTCGAATGTCAGTTCAACTAAAAGGTGGTTGAAAGACTCCTTTTTTGCGGCCCTTTTAAATTGGGGTCATGCAGTGTGGGGCTCATCTGCGTTCCAGGAAGGGATAATTCAATGTCCTGTCTAGTAACATGATGGTTCATAGCATTCTGCCTTCTGCCACTTTTTTAATTTTGGGGGTGAATGCAGGTTTAAGGGCAGGCGTGGTAAAGACAGGGATAGTAAATGGCTGTGACGTTTTTTTCTTGGGAACGTTATACCTAAGTGTGTTGCCCTAAAGGTAGCACGGAGCCATTGGACTGGGTGGGAGGTTAATTTCAGCTTCTCCAGCCTTGTTTGGTTTAATAATGAAGGTGTTGTTGCTTTTCCCCCATAGACTTTAAAGTTCATCGACGCAATAATCGATCTCACATCGTAAAAACCTTATCGATAGCGCCGACTATCGACTATCGATCGATCTCGATAGCCAACGCTATCGCTCAACACTAGTAATGAACCGTCACTTGTGAAATTATGCTACAGGAAAAATGTATTTTTTGCCGGTGAAAAAGACGGCTTTATTTTAGTAACCACAGCAGCAGAACAACGCTTAATTAACCCCTGGAGGTAAATTGCGCAAAACATTGAGCAACCAATAACTACGAGCTTTGTGCGGTTACAATGGTGTGTTTTTTATGAACACAACAAAGGAAAACTTTTTAATTAACCTTCGCTTGTGAATTATGCTACAGACAAAATGTTTTTTTTCCCGGGAAAAAAATTTTATTTTAGTCACCACAGCACAGAACAAGCAAATTTAAACCCCTATGAAAAATTGAAAAAAAAATTGACAACCAAAATACACTTTGTAGCGTGTTCAAGGGGCGTGTTTTTTTTACCTACACAACAAAAAAAACTTGAAAATTAACCTTTTCGCTTGTGAATTATGCACGGAAAAATGTATTTTTCCCGGGTGAAAAAGAGGGTTTTATTTTAGTCACCACACAGAAAAACAACGTTTAAATTCCCCCCTGGATGTAAATTGTGCAAAAGAATTGGCAACCAAAAACACAAGCTTTGAGCGTGTTAAATGGCGGTATTTTTACCTACACAACAAGAAAAAACTTGAAATTTAAAACCTTCGCTTGTGAATTAGCTACAGAAAAAAATGTCTTTTTTGCCGGTGAAAAAGGGGTTTATTTTAGTCACCACAGCAGCAGAACAACGCTTAATTAACCCCTGGAGTAAATTGCGCAAAAAATTTGGCAGCCAAAACTAATGGTATTTGTATTGAAAAACCTGTTTTTTTAAAATGAATACAACAGGAAAAGGGGTTGGGGTCACCCTGGTATTCAATGGGCTGGGAAAATGCATTAAAATGTATATGCGCTGCCTGGACACCACTGGACCAGATCCAATACCCCCCAAAATCAAAATAAACTTAAAGAACAGTTTGAGACAAGCTGAGACACCCCCCCAAAAAACACTGTATAAAAATGGTTCTTTAGCTTACTTCATAACACCCCCGGCAGCACCTTCCCTGATCAGTACAGTGAGAGGGCATGAGCTCCCCCGCGTCGCACCCGGGCTTATATTGCTGAGTCACAGAACCCCCCGGCTCTGATTGCTTCATTCTGCACATTCATGAGGCTATGCCCTTCTTCCCCCAGAGTTCTTTGCCCCCTGTAACGCCTTGCTCGCAGCCATTTTTCAATGAAAAGCCCTTCGTTACTCGAATACCCCAAAGTTCGACTTCGTTCCGAACTGAAGTTTTCCTGAAATTCTAAACGAATTCCACTTCGTTAGAATCAATTCGCCCATCTCTAGTGAGGGTGTATTTTTTGTGGCTGAAGTGTACTTTTTAATAGCACCAGTTTGGAATACATTAAATTTTAACCACCATGTAAACTTTTAGCCATCATATAAACTTATTGTGACTCCACGATTTTGCCACACGGTTCCCAAGCGGAGTAAAAAATGGTGCACAGCATAGTTTCTCATTCACTTACACGCTACAGCCACGTTTGCCATGGCGTCTAAGGGATTAAGCAGCATAAAATGGAGCTGGCTCCATTCTGTGCTGTTACCACCCTCCAATGTTGATAAGGGGTTAACTCCATACGACAACCCAGGCTCTCTTTTACAACACAATCGCACAATCGCACAAGAGCTCTCAGTTTGTTCTAATGATTCCTCAACTAACAAAAAATCAAGTCCATCTTCCAAGTGGAAACTTATTTTCTCGATGTATATAATTATATACAGGATTGTGTGGTTCTTTTCCTTTTTAACTTTGAGTCTTATTCTTTTTTTGTCCCTTTACATTTGTTAGCTTTTTTTATTGTCTAATGATTCCACTCCACATGGAGAAATTTCTATAGGACATACTCTGGTATATCAAAGTTGTTACCTTCCATCTGCAACATTAACTACTTGTCGAACACCCAATGACTTAAAACACCTGAGTGGTGGCTGTTTAACTTTGCATGGATGTTCTGGAATATCTATGCAAAGAGGGCAGCTGTACACTAATTGTGCATCTGAGTGTGGAGAGCTGGCTATTTGCATAATCTGACTGTCCACTGAAAAGGCAGCGATGGTCTATTACTGTCCCTGCCTTCTCAATCACTATGGGCGACATGCCTGAAAAGAGCTCTAGCTTTAAGGCGTATTACATCAGTGTAAAGTGCGCCTGAATGAACAAACCTGTCAAAAATCTGGTGTGTGGTCTACCTTGCATTGAAACATTGATGCGTCTATCTAGGTGCATTGAATAATTTAGGTGCATAGTGTATCTTGCTAGCTTATTTAATGCGCCTTCTTTAGGCGCATTCAAATGTGTTGTGTCTGGCGTATAATGTGCCTAGTTTGGGTATTTTACAGTTCATTTATATAGAGAATAGGGTGTCAACAGTTGTTTTGGCACAAAATGCACCACAACAGTGGCGCATTAGTATTGGGACATGTCGCCCTATGTGTGCAGCATTCAATGAGCACTGCATACGCAGCCACTTGGCTTCCTGCTCCTGGTGCCAGTGGTCACTTGACTGCCAGAGCTTGGTAACTGCATGAGCTACTAGCTTTGCAGTCATTCCAGGGGTTGTATTTCCCCTGAAACTGAGGCTAATATATCAGTTCCAATTACAAGGAAAATCAGAAAAAAGTTATGTAAAAAATTTTCTGACTTCATGGGGGCATAATATGTAAGCTAAAACAGTAATAAAAAACCCACTTACATAAAATAAAATATTATTAGAAAAAAAACATAAACAACCCAAAACACAACATTTAAAACGATCCAAACAACCGTTGGCCCTTTACAATGACCCTAAAACTTGCGACACCATACCTTAATAAATAAAACGTCCCCTAATGAGAAACAGTGAACAATACCCTCTTTTTCAGCTGGTTAAAAAAAAATAAATAAATAAAACATTTCTCTCATACTATTGTAACAAAATAAAAATAAAAATGTATGCAAAAATTATATAGAAACAAAGCCATGTTATGGAAAAAGACAGAAATATTAGTAGAATTAATGTAGTAATAGCATAATAAAATGACTATAGGGGACCACATGGTCGAAAACTTTCTAGGTCTTAAACTATCTCACTTTGTTTCCCAAACAAACCAATGAGCTTGCCTCCTTTCCATTTCATACAAAGTGCTCTTGACGAATGAAGGGGTCGCTCAATGATTGGCTTGCTAGTATGGAGCACAAAGTGAATTTTAGAAACCTAGAACAGTATATCATACATGTGGCCCTTAGTGTTCAAACCTGTGTGTACCAAAGAAAATGAAAATGTGCTTAGGTCAGGGAGAGGGGTGGAGTGGCCTACCATATAATGTAACTGGTTTAAATATCAATCATTATTATTTGCTAAAATAACAGATCAACCTCTAGTTCTTCATGCTTTAATACCATTTATGAACAATGTTGACGATATTTTATCTCTTTAGGAGATTTATTTTTAAAAATTTTCTTTTTTTATGAATTATATCTTTCTTAAACGTTATTTTTAGTTTTTATTTTACTATATTTTTTTTTTTATACACCCTTGAAGAAACAATCTTTTACTCTACATTTCTCACTTCATTATCTCCATGCCTCTTTCTTAATGCATCTCTTTCTTCTTCATGTTCTCTTTTCCTGTGTAAGGAGACAAATGTATTTATTCATAAAACCTCCATGCTTATTTTTACATGTTTACAACTATATCAATAACAATAAAAATCCGATTGTCGATTTGGTGCAGAACAAATTGATATTTTTGATTAGTTACCTTAGAAAACAATCAACTTCCCTATCATCTTGCGACGGCTACAGCCATGTATATTTAAAAACCTTGTCTCCTTGATGCCCCTAACGTGTGACATTGGTTATGAGAATAATGTTTTCCAAAATGTCTCACACCCCCAGCTTTCGTTACCATCTCCTACTCGATATCAAGACAAACATAAAATCCCATATACATGTGGAGTTTTCGCATTCGATTTTTTTAATAACAATTTTCTTTGCTATGCAAAACCAACTAAAATTGCGATCCTATCTGTGCGTTTGCAATTTTCCTACCCTACTATTATATCTGTCTGGAGATTAACTCAATAATAGAACACTGTGTTTTATTCTGTTTGTCGACCAAGATTCATAGTTGTTCTCTCCTCCTTCCCATGACAGGTCACAATAACATCCTTGAAAATTTTTTGCAGTCTTTCTTATTCATATTAGTATAGACAAGATGAGAACTTTTATTTCTTGGAAAAAACATTGCAAAGCTCGTATAAATTATTTGTACAAATGACTGGTATCTGTTTCTTAATCGATGTATTATGCATCATCTATGATATGACTTTCTTAGGCGCCAATACCCAAAATACGGATAGGTGTTTTTCTTCTTAATACTTTTAACCTGAGTTAGCGCGATCGCGCTAGTTTTTTGATTGCGCGCTGAAGTCTGTACTCTACTCTTCTTATCTCTGATACCACTACTTTTCTCGGGATCAAGTATATTGCCATACTTTTTTCTCTGTAATCCACTTCTATTTATTTCCAAACAATTCTTTTCTAGATGATCGCACTAGAAAATGAGAAGAGTAAATAAAACACAATTTTTGACATATTATGGAAATATTCTTATCTCTCCATCAAAATTGTTTACGTGTTGTATAAAACATTTAAGTTTTAATTTAATAGACATAAATCACATTTAAACAAACAGAGAAATACCAATTATTATGTAACATTAACCTTATTTATTTATTTGTAAAACTCGGCAAAAGAGAATTGACTCTTGAAATTTCTACTTTTAATAATTTATCTGTTCTTGAACTTCTGACCACCACTAGGGGACCATTTGCTACACTCTTTTTGCGCATTATATACATAAAGTCTGGCTCCATCTCCCTGCTTGTAATCCAGCGTTGTCGCGCTGCTAAAAAATTCACCAGTTTTCTCATGTCAACTGTTCATGCGTCATTACTACATTAATATGTCGCCACTCACAAAGCCCCATATACCCCACCATCGAAAACGGCATCTAAATTGCCCATAACGCGTAAGTATCCAATCAAAGGCCATTAAGAGGGTTAGACTGTACCTTCAACACAACGCACTCCACCAAGGTGATGCACAAAGTTCAGATGTGAGCTGCACTATCTTTTGTAATTATTCATAATTTTCTATGCGCCAGTAGATTGATAATCTGAGCATGATGACTCGGTAGGTCAATCTAGATTTCTTGATGCAAAGGTCATAAAAATAACGCACCCAGAATCTCCTCCCATCTCTTGAACTGTCACTTGCCTAAACTACCTCCAGCACAGAAAGTTTTAATAAGAGGTATGTCTACGTGATCTAGAAAAAAAGGTGATCTTAATCCTTTATTTACGTTAGTGATGCAGCCTTAAAACTAATATTAAGCCGAAATCCCATTCAGTGTACATCAACAACAATCGATTCCTTAACCAAATTTCCTGACATGTCTGAGTGTACAGTTAACGATTAGGAAATATTGATAAGAGTATATGCTAGCGGTCCTACTAAGGCTACCCCCATACACAGTGTGTGACTGGAGCGAGCTAGCGTTACAGTCTAGCACCTACCTTCACTTGGCTGCAGAACTGGTGATTGAAGCCTGTGATGCCTGAACACTTTGCACATGCTATAACTAACTTAAGCTATTTAGAACTGGCCTGTTCAGTGCCAACGTTCATACCTCATGTACTAAAGAAACTATAAAAAGGAATAGGAATTTTGGAAAAAAGCATTAACTGCTAACTAGGATATATGGAAAAAAATTAGGTTCTTTGTTCACAACTGTCTGTGCCATCAACTGCTTAAGAGATAGATGCGCCCACCGTCGAATCTATCACAACGGAGAACCGATCAGTGCTCCAACAGAGAGAGGTCCTCCTCACGCCTATTAATGTTACCCAACTTCTTACAATTGAGGCTCAGTATCCGGTCTTCGCTATTCAGTCAGCCACACACATTCAGGAGAAGCGACAGAGACCTGCTTCAAAGCACATACACTTGCACTGATTTAAGAAACCTTATGGAAAAAACCCGTGGTGAGCGTACAAAAACCAAAACATGAGGAGTCCTCCACTGACTCCCTTACATAAAGTAACAAGAAAAAAAACAAAACATTTGGTTTTGGCACATTGATAAAACTTTTGTTTAAAAACAAATAACAAGCACAAATATCACACTGGTGTGACCATCTAATTACAATAAAGAGTCATCTATTCAAATTTTTAAAAAAAAAACAGTGGCACATCATGGACTTAAATGAAACTATCAAAAAGGGCATAGGATTTTTGGAAAAAGGCAATTACTGCTTAACTATGATATATTGAAATAAATAGGTATCGTTGTTTCGACTAACTTCTGGCCAGAACTGCTTAAGCCCCACTTCCTGAAACTCACCAGCATACCGGGACCGTCGGCAAGTGGGATCCCTAAACCGCTAACGTTCAATCACTCCTATCTCCATTGGGTTCCTTAATTTAAGACTTCATACACCGAAAACTTCAGGGAAGCGAAGTAGACACAGTCCTGCCTTCAAAGCACATAGCACCTTATTTAAAAACCGAGAGAAGTGGGTGGAGAACAAAACCCAAAACAGGAAGTCCGCCAACAAAACTCCTTACATAAAGTCCATAAAAGGTTTTTCATATATCCTATATGAGGCATTGAATGCTTCTTTTTCCAAAATCTTTCCTATGGCCAATTTCTGATAGTTTCTTTAGGTTCCATGACTGTGACCACTGATTTTTTATGACATATTGAAAGTGGACTATCATGTTCTTCGCTAGCCAACACCATTTGTGCATCTTGTGCTTTTTTTTTAAACCAAAAGTATTTTTATTCATGTGCAAAAACCAAATGTTTTTTTTTTTTACTTTATGTAAAGGTCAACAGTAAAAGTCTGCGGACACCAATTTGGTTTTTATGATACCCGTCACCCCATCATTTCACTCAGGTTTTTATAAATCATACAGTGTAGCATTCTGAAAAGCAGGTCTCTTCTCGCTTCCCCCTGAAGTGTGTCTGGTCTGCAAAAGGACCCAATAATATGGTACACGTTAGACCGTAGAGACCCAACTTCCTGAGGTTCCCAGTTGAAGTTTCGTAAAGTGGCTTCTATCAAGCAGATTCGTTGGCAGATAGTTAGGAACAACAGACCCTCTCAATTTTCTTCCATATATCACTAGGTTAGCAGTAATGGCATTTTTCCAAAATTCCATATGGCCTTGTTTGCGCGCGATAAGAATTCTTTAAGTCGAACATGATGTGCCACTCGGAATATTTTTGAATATCTGCTAATGACTATATTGTATGAGCTTGAGCCCTGCCACACTCAATGGTGAATTTGTTGCTTTTTTTAAACAAAGTTTTTTCTGTGCAAAACCAAATGGATTCTTATTTATTTATACCTATTTTTCTTTCTTTACTTTATTTTTAACACAGGTTCATCAAAACAATGTCTCCCTTAGAGTCCACACAACCCTGTCAACTAGGCAGTTATGCAAAGATTAGGCGGGTATAGTACAATAATAAGAGCCCTATATAGAATACTTCTTCATAGTTGACAGATATTAGGAGAATAATGTCAAGTTGATACACACCCACTAGGTGGTCTAAGATTAACTAGTAGATTGTAAAGTAAAAATGTAAAAAAGATAAACATTTTCTTAACCTACAAATATATAAAGGAATATATAAAACTTTCTCTAGTTTGCGTGCCATTTTACAAAAGAAAAACAACAAGTAGAGTATTCAAACAATATTGGCGTATATAAAAAAATAGATGATCATGACAAAAAAATCACATTTTTCCACACACGCCACATAGACAAAAAAAAGCGTCAACACCAAAATCACCGCCCTGTTATTTTGGTCACGCTCACCTTTCGGACAGATTCGGGTACTCAAAGTCGAGTATAAAACTTTGGAACCAAAAAACTACCTGAAATGCTCACATGTATCCAAACTCTCTGGACACTCCATAAAAAACTGGCTAAAATTTAAGCTGTAACGAAAAATGCGAAAACCTTAACATAATCAGAAAAATTTATGTTATTGGTCTCAGAAAGTGGTGATGCAAAGGAAATTCACAAATTAAAAAAAAGTTTTGTTTTTTTTTTTAAAGTAGAAAAATGCAATGAAAACACTATATCCATGGTGTGACAAATTCTTCTGGACAGTACCATAATTTTTGGAAAAAATCTATCACAGCTCCTTTAGGTCTCTGTCTAGGGTGAAGTTTAGTGCCAATGTCATGTTCGGAATAACGAACATCTAAACTAATAGATGATTGCTAAACCCAAATCCATTGAGTCTAAGCATAGATATCTGTAAAGGTTCGCCCAACCATAAAGGTAATCTGTCACCAATTTTTTTTTTTACTCATTAGAATCAAGACCTTATGCCATATTCTTCTTCTCGTTGCCATCGTCGTTTTTATCTTCCTCGATTGTAGAATTCGTCAATTTGGCCACATCCTGATATATGATTGTGTGAGAGGAAGACACATTCTTGCTTGCCCTGCTTTAACAGCATTCAGAGAGATTACTTTACAGCAGCTTTCATGCACATAAGATACTTTAAGACAATTCTTCCCAAAAAACACTTGTATTGGGGAAATTTTCACTGTGAAAGGAGGGGAGAGGGGAGCGTGACATATCCCCCTTGTTGGGAAATGGGTTTGGGTTTTGTGGTTTTTGTACACATTTGGGGTCACCTTTCAGTTTGACCCTGCTTTTACGGTAATGAAACACCCTGCTGAAAAAACCTTCTAACCCAAAAAAAATGTCAAAAAACGAATTAAATTTTTAGGCTTTTTGTGGCCAAAATGAATACTTGGGGAGGGGCTTAAAAATTATTAAAAAAAAAATTTAAAATGATTGGAAAAATAAAAAAAAATAACCAAAAAAATTTTTAAAAAAAAGTGTTTTAAAATAAAATTGAGTTAAAAAATAAAATCATTTTTTGATGACAACATTCCCTTTTTAAAAAAAATGGTTTTTAATGTAAAGGGCATCCATGGGAAAGCATGGGGTTAAACAGGGTTTTAGGATCTTCAGTACTTTTTTTTGTGCCTTGAAAGTGTACTTTCTCTCTTAGAAAAAGGGCGCCCCGAGGTGTTGGGCCAAAACCCCTTTAAATTGCTTTTCTTGGGCCGGGGCCAATTTTTCGGGCAAACTAGGGGGAATCTTCCCCAAAAAGGGCTGAGCACTTCACCTTACTCCTTCTGTTATTGTTGTATTCCTGGTGCCATTTTGACACCAAATAATACTGGTTTTGTGAATTTGAGAATTTAAGTTATAGTAATTTGAGTTGTCTTTGGAGAAGTGAAGGTTCATCCCATGTCCAAAAGTCATGGGAATACTGTTACAAAATGAGGATATATTGTTATGTCATCTATTAATAATATTAGACTAACTCTTAAATTCATTGTTTCAATATATTATTTGAGTACTTACTCTTCTTCACAGATAGAAAGCGAAACCAATCCAAGAAACAGGACAAGGAGAAGAGATTTCTTCAAGAAAGACATGTTTAGCCTGTCAAAAATATTTAGATTGATAAGTCATACTGATAAATATTTATATTGACAAAAATGAGAAATGTTCATATAATTGTGTATTTATTTTGCTTATATACCAGTAACATATTCCTCACCACTGTACAGAGATTGTCATCATAAAATTCAGTCTTTGTCATCATAATATAAGTTTCCTATCTCAAACACACACACTAATTTACCAGCATGTGTTTAGAAAGTAGGAAGAAGCTGGAGGAAATTTATTTAAACACTAGAAGAAAATACAAACTTGCTAATGTGGAATAGACTGACATTGATATGCTAAAATTGAGCCTTACTTTCACAATGTCCCTTTTAGCAGTTGTTTGCACTGTTTCAATGACTTCAGGAAAGTTTCCAGGAGCATCAGCATAAAGATATATCTCCACAGCACACAATAACGGTAGTTTTTTCTGTGTTTATCGTTTTCTAAAACCGCTGAAAAAACTACTGAAAACAGGTATCATAGACTTTAATAGTAAAAATGTTCTGTAGTCTCCACAGAATGTTTTTTATCTGCTTGTTTTTGCTGCTGGCCATTTATTGTAACATGTTGCAAAAACGACAGAGCAGGGCAGAACATTTACTATTAAAGTCTATGTAACCGCCTGACATTTTTTCGGCGGTTTTTGAGTGGTTCTGCTGAAAAACTGCCCAGGTGTTTAACATGATATATGGATTTTGAATACATTAAAAACTGCCCCAAACTACTCAAAAACAGTCAATAAAACTCATTGGAAACACAGGTGCTTTTGACAAAAACTGACGTCCAAAGCAGTTTTTAGGTTTTGGTTTTCGACTAGATTTTTGTCCTATGCTGTGTGGCCCTAGCCTAATGGGTAGATTACTTCCAGACAAGCATCCACTTTCACCTTTACAGTTGGAGAGAATTAAGCATATCTGTAAAGTGTTTCTTGGGTCAAACTCTATGCCAGTCAAAAACTTGCTTCAGGCATCATTGAAGCCTTTCCCTCTATGTGCCCAAGAGCAAGCAATAAAATGAAGAAAAGTTGCTCTCTCGCATGTGAGCAGAGTTCTGTAAAGTGAAGTCTATGCGAATGACACATTTGCCTGTTCTAGTCTCAAGGAAGACGTACTATAATAGCAATTACTTGAATTACTTTAATACGATTGCCAGGACAGTGGCTGAATGGTACTAAGGGCTGACAACCACTTCTCTGAGCCAAGAATGATCAGTTGTTTCCTTAAAGGAGTTGTCTCATTACGAGCTTTCAGCCTGTCAGTGTCCCTGGTAAGTTGAACTGAGGGCGTGCTACTTGTCTGTCTCTTCTGCTCCTCTCCCCCTCCATCAGCACACAGGCAGCTACGAAAACTTCTATACAGGGGGGGGGGGGGGGGGTTTGCTCTCAGAGTTCACCCTGTGTGTGCTGCCTAGGTCTGTTGCAGGAGAGGGCTGATCTATGAGTGTAAGAGAGGAAGGTGGAAGTGGTGTGCTAACAGAGCAGAGGGGATGCATGTGTTCCTATACCCCCTGCTTAGCTTACAAGTCCCCACATCTCCAGCAACAAAAAAGGGGAAGTGTTACTATACTCAGGATATCTAACTAATACGGGAGAACATAAAGTATTCACATCCCTGATCTCTAAGTATTAGTATAGTCACAGTTCCAAAGACACATCTGATTATAGTACAGACAGGGTCACTGCTGTCACATCTATCTGTGTAGAGAGCAGGGGGAAGCAGGCACACACAGGGTTAATCCAGGAAGCAGGAAACAGACGCCAGAGTCCTCCCTCCCCCTCCCTCTATACAGAAGCATTCTGTAGGGAGGGGCTCTCTGCTCCGACCTGTCTTCAAAGGTGATGAGTCATTCGACCTGACAGCCAGTAAGAAAAGAATAACAGGTCGGCTGCTATAAAAAATTTGAGGAGCTGATGTAGTATACTAACAGGGGCTAGCTCAAAATCAGTAGGACATTTGTAATGAACATATATTGCAAAGCTGCTTGTTTTTTAAAGATCTTTAAATTAAAACCCAATCATTGTAGCGAGACAACCCCTTTAATTTGTACAGAGTAACTATGACTGAAAATGAGATCAGGAGGCTTTAGAAGATACTCACATAAATTAGACGAAATAGATGAATGACTTATCAATCTATTTATATAGCTATATCACAAGGTTACCTATGGTACAGTTTTCTTGAACAGTGTCTTTCAAAGAGGATCTGTCATTGAGAAAACTGTCCTAATACAACTCAGCCAGTGGGTTCTTCTGTATTCTCTGAATGATCCGTAAACTCCTACTAATGGGCCATAGAAAGGGGCACACTATTTTCTAGCACATACTCTGAAGGTGATTAGCTGCAGGGAACCAAACAATTGTTTATGTCTGTTTTTTTAGTAAGTACAAAGTGAATCATCTTTTTAGTACAAAAAGTTATGTCCCAATTTAATGAGGTTGTTTTCTATGATAGATGCATTTTGAGACTATTTTCATTATCTCTACACTGTTATAAGGAAATTTATTTTAAAAAACATTTTTATATCTGTGTTTTTATATCATATAACATAACCTCTAAAAATCAGTACAAATGTTAAGCTATAATTATGAAATTGTGCTAAAATAAAGTACAATACACATAAAATAAAACAAAAAAGAAGTTTAAATATAAAATACCAACACATACCTTGTAATTCAGAAAGTGCTGAGTACTGAGTGGCAGAACAGCACAGAGTAGTTAACTTCTTGGGATGGATACGCTGGTTAATATAGCAACAACTTGGGGATGGGCTCATAAAGTTAAAGAGGTAATTATTTTGTAGATCAGGCCACTGTTTATTGTTCTCATGGATATAAGTTTTATAATTTAGAATTCAATATGTTCAACACATACATACATTCATTTGTTTTGATGTGCGTAATCTAACGACATATATGACAAGTCTGTTTATTTTTCCCAAGGTACTTGAAACATGTTAATATGATATAAATAATTCATCAATGCGAGGTGGAAAGTTTGAACTTGAGATTTCAGAATTAGGTAATAATTGATAAGTTATCATAAAAGGCAATAGAAAACATTACTAACAATTACAGGATTTAGAGTTAGTTTTGAATGATCTACCATTTCCTGAACATGTCCTGTCCTGTACCTACTGGTGCTGGTTGTATGTTTTTAAGGATGCATAGGTGCCACTAGCTGAGTGTGAGGTATAAGTAAAATGACCAGAGGCTTAGCAAGGTTCTGGGGGCGCACTCCCAAATGGCAGGTCTGGGTGGCATGTCCTCAAAATGCACATACAGTTGAAAAATATGGTGGGATAGGTAGACGATAGATGTTGGCTCCCTGTCCTGCCGACTGACTACTCCTGTGAGCCAGAGGTTAGGGGGAATATATACCTACCTATCTACAGGGGGCTGTACACCAACAAGGGGCTGCATACCTACCTAGCTACGTACAGGGTTCAAATGTACAGTGGGTACGGAAAGTACTCAGACAGCTTTACATTTTTCACTCTTTCTTTCGTTGCAGCCATTTGGTAAGATCCAAAAAGTTCATTTTTTTGCTGATTAATGTACACTGCACCACCAGCCTCATCTTAAAAGAAAAAAAAAACAGAACTGTACATATTTTTGAAAATGTATTAAATAAGAAAAACTGAATTATCACATTGTCTTAAGTATTCAGACTAGAGATGGGCGAATCGATTCTAACTAAGTGGAATTCATTTAGAATTTCAGGAAAACTTTGGTTCTGCACGAAGCCAAAGTTTAGGGTGATTCACAGGAACAAAGCGTCTTTTTTATTGGTAAAATGGCCACGAGCACATGGCGTGACACGGGGCAGAGAACTGTGGGAGGAAGAAAGCAACACCCTTAATGACATATGCAGACATGAAGCCAATCAGCCCTATAAATACCGATGCCATCCTCAATCCTCACACTTCTCACAGTCTGTCCTGGCATAAGCATCTATCTGCTGCTGCTGCTCTGCTATTCAACTCATTCTAAAACAAACTGCTTTTATCAGCGATTGGGGGGGAAAGACCACCACAAGTCTGTCAATTGCCCACCTGTAGCTCACCTAGGGTTCTGTATCTGCTGCTCCATAGAAGTCATTCTAAAAGAAACTGCTTTAATCAGCGATTGGGGGGAAAAAAACCACCACAAGTCTGTGTCAGCTGCACACCTCTACCTCACCCAGCGTTCTGTATCTGCTGCTCCATAGAAGTCATTCTAAAAGAAACTGCTTTTATCTGAAACTGGGGCCAAAGCGTTTCACAAGTGGTTCAGTTGTACACATTTAACGCTACCAGCGTTATCATTTTGTTTTAGTCTGTGGGGTATTCTCTCTAAAGTCCAGGGTGGGTGTAATTCTGCCCCATATACGCCTAAATTTCATCTGTTCATTTCTGTAGGGTATTTAATATCCAAGAGCTAATTAAGCTTGTTGTTAGTGGGTTTATTTGGAGTGAAATACAGTGTTTTTTTTACCACCATATACTCCTAAATTTCATCTGTTTATTTCTGTAGGGTATTTAATATCCAAGGATTAATTAAGCTTGTTGTTAGTGGGTTTATTTGGAGTAAAATACAGTGTTTATTTTTACCCCCATATACGCCTAAATTTCATCTGTTCATTTCTGTAAGGTATTTAATATCCAAGGGTTAATTAACCCCTTACCGACATTTGACGTACCCATATGTCAAGGTCGGGTAGGGGTTCCCGCAAATTGACGTATGGGTACATCATGGCGATCTTGCGCGCTCACAAGCGGAGCGTGCAAGATCGCGGCATAGAACCAGCGGTATATTACCGCTGGCATCATGCCGCATCCCCCACAGCCGGAGTGAGCTCCAGCCGTGGGGGATTAACCTTTCGATGTCGTGACCTGTCATGGTCGCAACATCAAAGCTACAGGTAGCAGGAGTGAGCTCCTGCTGCCCGCAATCCCGGCGCAATCCCGGCGCAGAAATGGCGCTCAGCGCCGCTTCTGATCTCCTGCCAGACAGCCCGGATGCTGAATTACAGCATCCGCGTTGTCTGGTGACGTCACGCTGCCCACAATGCATTGTGGGCATCGTGACTGACAGTTGCCACGGAGACCAGCACACAGCTATAATCTGTGTGCTGATCTCCTATTGTATGAACGATTTGGCGATCGTTCATGCAATTCCCCTCTTTGGAAAAGTGAAATAAGTGTATAAAAGTAAAAAAAAAGTATATAAAAGTAAAACACAAACACAAAAAATAAAATAAAAACATGTACACCGCCCTTTTCCCCTTTACAAACGCCAATCGCCCCAAAAAAGAGATAAAAAATAAATAAAGTACCCATATTTGGTATCGCCGCGTGCGTAACGACCCACCCTTTAAATCTGTCATGTTAATTAACCCGTACGGTGAACGCCGTATAAAAAAAAAAAAAAACAGTCACAGAATTGCGATTTTTGTTCATCTCGCAGCACATAAAATGGAGTAAAAAGTCATCAAAAACTCATATCAACATCAAAGTGATGCCAATTAAAACGGCAGTTCATCCCACAAAAAAAAAGTGCTTAAACAGCTCTGTATACAGAAAAATTAAAAAGTTATGGCTATTAGAAGATAGCGATGCATAAATATTGTTTTACACAATAAAAACACTTTTTTTAAAAAAAATTGTGCTTCCACATAGAAAAACTATATAAATTGGGTATCAACGTAATCGTCTCAACCCACAGAGTAAAACTAACTTGTCATTGATACTGCACGGTGAACGCTATTAAAAATAAAAATAAAAAACACTGCTAGGATTGCAGTATTTTCTTCACCCTGCCTTCCAAAAAACGGATTTAAAAGCGATTATAAAGTCTTGTCCCCCCAAAAATGATACCAATAAAAACTTCAACTCATCCTGCAAAAAAAAAGTCCCTATACAACTCCATAAACAGAAAAATAAAAAAAGTTATGGCTCCCAGACTTCGGCGATGCAAAAACGTATTTTCCTTTTCAAATAAAAGTGTTTTTATTGTGTAAAAGCAGTAAAACATTAAAAAAATATACAAATTTTGTATCGCTGTAATCGTATCAACCTGCTGAGTAAAATTAGCATGTCATTTATACCGCACAGTGACCGCTGTAAAAAATAAAAAATAAAAAACACTACCAGGATTGATGTATTTTGTACAACATGCCTCACAAAAACCGTAATAAAAAGTGATCAAAGCATCACATGCACCCCGTAATGGTACTAATAAAAACATCAACTCATCAACTCAAAAAACAAACCCACAATAAGCTCCGTATGCAAAAAATTTAAAAAGCTATGGCTGTCAGAATAGGACAACATAAAAACGAAACTTTTTATAAATTCACTTCTATTGTGTAAAAGTAATAAAACATAAAAAACTATATAAAATTTATATCATTGTACTTGTACCGACCCCCATAGTAAAGTTATCCCGTCATTTATCCCGTGTGGCGAATACTGTAAAAATGAAGCCCAAACACAATGGCGGAACTGCGTTCCCCCTCCCCCCCATTTTCATGGCCCAATGCTAAAAAAAAAAACTACGGAACACCTGTGCGTTCAAAATGCAAAATACACCCTTAGATGAGATCCCTGAGGGGTGTTGAATCCATTATGGGGCAACTTCTGGAAGGTTTCACCTGTTCTAGTACTTTGGGGGCTTTGCAGTTGTGACAACCAGTATCTGTGCTCCAAAAGCCAAATAACACTCCCTCCCTTGTACACCCTGCCATGCGCCCAAATAGAAGTTTATACCCACATATTGAGTATTGCCAAACTTGGAAGAAATTGCCTAACACAATTTTGGGGATTTTTTTCCAGGATTCCTTGTAAAAATTAAACATTTTCAGCTAAAATTGCAGATTATTGGAAAAGATATATATTTTTTTTAGTTTCAGAGCCGAATGCTAAAAAAATTAGTGAAACGCCTGTGGGGTCAATAGACTCACTGCACCTCTGGATATATTCCGTAAAGGGTGTAGTTTTCAATATGGGGTCTTTTTAGGGCAGTTTATTAGGTTTTGGCACCTTAGGGTGTCCGCAAACCTGAAATAGCACCTAAATAAAATTGTAATGAAAATGAGACCCCAGAGTCCAGTAGGTGCTTCTCCTATTCTGAGGCTTGTGGTTGAGCCAAATAGCGCACTAGGGCCACATATTGGATATATCTGAAAATGTCAGAATCTGGGGAATCAATATTAAGCTGCATTTCCCAGATCACTAGTGTTGAGTGATTTTTATCAACAAAGTTGAAATCGGCAAGGTTTTTATGGTGATCGAAATTTTCAGATCATGCGATAATTAAGGTTAAAATCTGTGCATCATCTATTAAGATCGCGCAATTTTCGGCGCTTCCTGTCATTTTGGCGGCCAGCAAATCAGATTACAGAATAGAGCAGGGTGAGATGTGTGTGCGACGTCATGACTGGGATGTGTATGGTTGCGATTGGCTGGAAAAATCACATGACCTCGTTTTAACATAGAACAGCCCTTCCTGTTCAGCCTTAGTGTCTCTCAGCGTCTCATAGGAATAGGACGTGCACTCTGCCTGTGGCCAAACAGCTCAGCGAAATTAGTCTATTTCTGCACAGAGAAACCTCTACTATTAGCTGTGATCCTTCCAATTTAGTTAGATTAGAGATTTGATGATTTTATGGAGTTAGCTAGAGAATTTTAAAACAGCATCTACTGCTGTAAAGTCACGGGGGGAGCGGGGAGGGGGGGAGTGGCCCGCGGGTGAACACAGACAAGCTCTATCTATAAAGAACACTGGATAAAGTTCACCAAGACTTAGTGTAGACATTGTAGTGGAATATCTTTATTATTAACAGTTTACTATTGAAATATTTCCTGGATATTGGGCAGCCTGAAATTATATTGGATACACATCATTTCTAGTAACTGCAGGTCTCTTTGTTAGGTGCAAAATTCCACTTTTATTATCAGTATACATTTCAGATAGGTGTTCATTTTCAATTTTACCCATTCCACCTGTGTTGATATATCCACCTTGCAGTTAAATTACAATCCAGCAATCTTGTAGTCAGCACAGGTTGTTTGTTGCCAAAAATACCGTGTATCATACGAAAACATAACAGATACGTGTTTTTTTACTTTTGCGCTCCCAGCTTTGTTCATTGACGCAGCATCCACGTAAATCTTAAAACAGCAATTCTATAGTCACCACAGGTGAATTGAAAGGTGCAAAAAATACTGTGTATTATATCAAAACATAACAGTTACGTGTTTTTTGACTTTTGCGCACCCAGCTTTGTTCATTGATGCAGCATCCACGTAAATCTTAAAACAGCAATTCTATAGTCACCACAGGTGAATTGAAAGGTGCAAAAAATACTGTGTATTATACGAAAACATAACAGATACGTGTTTTTTGACTTTTGCGCAACCAGCTTTGTTCATTGACACAGCTTCCATGTAAATCTTAAAACAGCAATTCTATAGTCACCACAGGTGAATTGAAAGGTGCAAAAAATACCGTGTATTATACGAAAACATAACAGATACGTGTTTTTTTACTTTTGCGCACCCAGTTTTGTTCATTGACGCAGCATCCACGTAAATCTTAAAACAGCAATTCTATAGTCACCACAGGTGAATTGAAAGGTGCAAAAAATACCGTGTATTATACGAAAACATAACAGATACGTGTTTTTTTACTTTTGCGCACCCAGCTTTGTTCATTGACGCAGCTTCCACGTAAATCTTAAAACAGCAATTCTATAGTCACCACAGGTGAATTGAAAGGTGCAAAAATACCGTGTATATAATACGAAAACATAACAGATACGTGTTTTTGACTTTTGCGCACCCAGCTTTGTTCATTGACGCAGCTTCCACGTAAATCTTAAAACAGCAATTCTATAGTCACCACAGGTGAATTGAAAGGTGCAAAAAATACCGTGTATTATACGAAAACATAACAGATACGTGTTTTTTGACTTTTGCTCACCAGCTTTGTTCATTGACGCAGCATCCACGTAAATCTTAAAACAGCAATTCTATAGTCACCACAGGTGAATTGAAAGGTGCAAAAAATACTGTGTATTATACGAAAACATAACAGATACGTGTTTTTTGACTTTTGCGCACCCCGCTTTTTTCATTGACGCAGCAAACCATGTAAATCTTAAAACAGCAATTCTATAGTTTACCACAGGTGTATTGAAAGGTGCAAAAAATACTGTGTATTATACGAAAACATAACAGATACGTTATTTTTGCACCTTTGCCCAGTCCAGATTTGTTGATAGAAACACCTTGCAGTTAAATTTGAATCCAGCAATTTTGTTTTGATTAGAGGGATTTGAGAATAGCTGTGATTTGCCGTCTTTTAATAAGAGACTTTCCAAAACTATTCCATACCTTCTCAAAATTTTTTTATTTCTGAAAATGGAGCGAAATGCAGGTGGTAAGCGAGCAAAGAGGGGGTAGCACATGGAGGTAGAGGTACGAGAGAAGGTGCTCCTTCCAGTGCTGGCGACAACACGCATGCCAGCGGATCGTCAGTTGCAGGACCGTCAGGCCTGTCATCGCTGGGACAGGGCCCTGTGAATCTAAGTAATGAACAACGTCGCCAATCTGTCCTTCAGTGGTTAATGCAACCTTCATCTAGCAGTCTTACCTCCTCGTCCTCCCAGTCACGGCCACAAATGTCGTCATCAGCATCATCAGCATCCGTCCAACATGAAGCAGCCCAAATGTCAACTCGTGTACCCACCACTGTGGATAATCCATTGTCTGAAGACCTCTTTGATGACAAAAAGCGGTTGGGGTCAGAAGGCATGTTAAAAGATCAAGAGGATGATTTAGTCTGCTCTGACCCCAGTTACTGATCCCATCAGAGGAGGTGAAGGAAGCGTCAATCGGCAAAAATCCCGGGCGTCGGCAACGCCTTGCATTTGCCCCTTGCTTGTGGGCCCCAGCTTCTGGATGCAGAAAGTCAGGACGACCAAGTCACCTGTGTGATGATAAAATGATGATGATGATAAACGACATTGCGGATCGATCCTGGTCTTTTCCGCAGAATTTGCTTGCGAGCGCTTCATCAGTGGACGAGGAAGGAAGACGATGGGGTAGTGTCATACGGGTCCCGCCAAAAAAAAGGGAGAGGGCGGTCGCAGAAGTTCGCTGATATGATTCAACTAGCCACGGTCAGCGCAAACCCCGCTCCTCGATTATCGTCGTCAAAAAGGTCCGGGCCCTCTTAAGCCTGGGCCTTCTTGAGCAAGCCTCTGATCACCCAGCGATGTCATGCCGCCTTTCCCGTAAACGCATAAGTAGAGGCAAAAACCCTTAAGTGGTTAACCACCACCAACATGTCTAGTCACAGCAGCGAATGCATGAGTTGAAATGGAGGGAAACCCACTTGGCCAAAAAGGCCAGACCGACGCCGGGCCTCCAACCACTGTCAAAACCCTCTGTCTCCGCCTCCTCCTCCTCCGCCACCACCAAGCGTTCCTCAGCTGCCCATGTCTCTCAGAGTCATGATCGGGGATCACCTACCGCTTCAAGCCTCCACCGTCCCCCCGAGTACCACCAGCACCGCCAGGAGACCCATCCTACCCCTTCTCCTTCCGCCAGTTTGACGACCTGCACGCCTTTCAGCGGCCAGTCTAGCAGCCAGCCTTCTGTCTTCCAGGTTTGGGAGCAGAAGAAACACTTTAACCCAAACCACCCCAAAGCCAAAAGCCTGAATTCGGCATTCCAGGCTTTTGGCCTTGGAAATGTTGCCTTTCCGTCTGGTGGACACAGATGGGTTCCGCCACGTCATGGCCCTCGTCTGCCCCCAATACCAGATGCCGAGCAGGCATTTCTTTGCCAGAAAAACCGTCCCTGCCCTGGCCAGCCACGTGTCCATCTCACCACCGACACATGGACTAGTAAGCACGGCCAAGGCCGCTCTCTCTCTGTGACAGCTCACTGGGTGACTGGGTGGATTTTCTCTGGGGGTGAGGTTGGCTCTCAGGCTCGGCGCACGCTCTTCAAACCGCAGGGATGGTGTAGGGTCTTCCCCCAAGGCCTCTGATGGCATCACGTGCCCAGAGACACCAGGCCGTGTTGAAATTAATCTCCCTTGGAGACCGTCCCACACAGGTCAGGGAGCTGAGGACGGCTCTCCGCAACGAGACCGAGGCTGGCGGGGTGACAAAACCTTGTGCCAGGCAAGGTGGTGTGCGATAACGGGCGAAAATCTGCTGGCGCCCTTAAAAATCTGTAGGCTGGAGCACATCCTTGCCTGCCACATGTCATGAACCTTGTCGTCCAGAAATTTCTAAAGAGCTACCCGGGTCTTGAATGCCTGCTGAAAAAGGGCTCGAGGTCTGAGTTCGCACTTCCCCGTTCGCACCCTGCTTCGTCCCGCCTGGCTGCGTTGCAACGTCAGCTCGGCTCCCCATCAACCGTCATTGTTGGAAGTGGCAAACACGCTGGAATTCCACCCTCCACATGCTCCAAGCGGGTTTTTGGGAGCAGCGCAATGCCATTACGCAGTACGAAGTGACACATGGCCTGACAAGCAGCGGTGCGGACCTGGGTGTTGAGCCACCGAGAGTGGGGGCAGGTGAAAGAGTTCTGCACCATCCTTGCCAGTTTTGAAGAAACCACCAAAATGGTCAGGCGGACGATGCCCCTTTTCACATGAGCATTGTGGTGATCTTAGTTCTGGAACGATCGTTGGACCTCTGAAACATCAGGTCCCGCCAGCGACGGAGGAGGAGCGGACACAGGGTGCAGACACGGAGCCTTTCTCTCCGTCAATCCCCAAGGCCCGACAGTTCTCAATTTTATCGGTCTTCATTAGGCAGTGGTTCAGGGTCCAGAGCTAATGCAAGCGGCACCTCGCTCTCAGGGTGCATCATCTGAGGCAAGTTCAGGGCTGTGTTGAAGCTGTGCCGGAGGAAGCGGGGGGGGAGGAGGAGGATATTCCCAGACACTAACGTCCCTGCCTTGGAAAGAGGTTGGCGTGAATTTGAGGCAGATGAGAAGATGAGTTTGCTATTTCCCCTCAACCCAGAGGCTTGGGAACTCAAGGTCCATCTCTCACATGAGTGCTTGGGTGCTCCATTTCCTCCAACATGATCCTCCCCATTAAGGCCCTCAAAATGAACAACAGTTACTGGGTGGCCACCCTCCTGTATCCCCCGGTACAAAACAAAACTCAGCACTTTCCTTCCACCCAACCAAATAGAGAGTAAAATGCAGGAAATGGAGACCTTGCTGATTGATCAACTGGAGACATCTGTTGCGTCTGCTTCACGTTTTTCAAATGTCACGGTGGAACAACATCAGCGACTGACAGCAGTAAGGCCAAGCAGCCGTAGCGGCAGCAGCAGCAGCAGGCAAGGTGGCAGAAGCCTAATGGGTGACCTCTGGCAATCTTTATTTTACCACCTCACCAACACAAAGCAATGCAGGGGACACATCCAACACACAGAGACCAGCTTAAGATCATGGTGCAGACTATCTGCGTCTCAACACCGATGTTTTGGATGTTTTTTCCGTGCCCAATAGACTTTTGGGTATCCAAAATGGAGGGAAAGGCCCGAGCTCGCTCGCCACGCCATAAAAGGTGTTGTCCTGCCCAGCAGCCAGCGTCATATCTGAGCGGGACCTTCAACACAGCTGGAGGAGTATTACAGACAAAAAGCAAACCGACATTCCACAGATAATGTGGATCGTTTGACTTTCATCAAGATGAATCAGGCATGGATTTCTGATGATGTTGGGCCCCAATTGCCGAGGTCACCGATTAGTTGCTGGTCACTTCACATTCCTCTCCAAACAGAAATGGTCCTCTTGAAAAACTTATTTTTTAAAAAGATCATTTCTTACTGCAATTTTTATTCTCAAATTCCCAACAGTTCATTTTGCTGGTTTTGCTGTTAGGAGACTAAAGACACCCAAAGGGTTTCATGACAAAACCATATTCCATTTACTCACTTCATCTTTAGAATTTTTCACATTGTCAATGGTTTTGGGGTCATGTTTAGTGTGGAGCGATTTTTATCTACAAAGTTTAAATAATCAAGGTTTTTATGGTGATCGAAATTTCCAGATCATGTGATAATTAGGTTAAAATCTGAGCATCAAACTATTAAGATCGCGCCTTTTTTTTGGGGCTTCCTGTAATTTTGGCGGCCAGCAAATCAGGGTTACAGAATAGAGCAGGGTGAGATTGTGTGCGACGTCATGACTGGGATGTGTATGGTTGCGATTGGGGTGGAAAAATCACATGACCCCCGTTTTTCATAGAACAGCTTTCCTGTTTCAGCCTCAGTGCTCTCAGCGTCTCATAGGATAGGACCTGCGCTCTGCCTGTGGCCAAACAGCTTTACGAAATTGTCTATTTCTTCACAGAGAAACCTCTACTATTAGCTGTGGATCCTTCCAATTTAGTTATAGAATTGAAGATTTTATGTATTAGCTAAAATTTTAAAGCAGCATCTACCGCT